>MJUU01051291.1:95931-123019 GCA_002080025.1 Modiolus philippinarum | reverse complement strand
AATAACGTAAAAGCTTTATCAAATATATATATTTATCAAAGTTTATTACAAATAAGTGTGATTTACTCATATAAATAGAGATTTATTCCAAATATGTGCCTAATATTACATATCTTTCTTTATGTGTCTATCTTTATGTGTATTCCGATGTCAAAAAAAAATAAATAAAATAAACAACAATGCCGAAAAAATATATTTCTTTATTCTTTTAATTTATTCTTGGGCAAAATTATTAACTGATACGTATTTCTATTTTCATTTTGGGTGCATCTCGTGAATACGGTACCTACGGTACCTATAAATTTCAAATTTTCAAAAGCATATTACTACACTTAAACGTTAAATATCTGCCTTGAAACTTATTTGTTGCCATTCTGTTATCTTTTATCTTTTCAACGACTCTATTAACATGTTTCTTACATGATGAATAAACAGGTAATTAACAATTTAATTACCCTACCTGTGCGGTACCATTCAATAATGAAGTAATCGAAAAAGCCATAGTCGGGTCAAATCTGTCTACCTGTGTCGGATTTAGTGTTCTGAATGGAACAAGATGGCGGCACCCACTATTTCAATTCTGAAAACGTCTATATCAAAAACTGTGAAAGTACTTTTGTTCGTGGGGTTCCAATTTTCGTGGATTTTGTGGTTAGCTGAAACCACGAAATTTAATTCCCAGCAAAATTAATTTTTCCAAAAAGTGTTAATGCATAGAATTCGAAACCATGAATTTAAGTGCCCATGAAATAGTGATATTTATGAAAACCACGAAAATTGGTGTTTACGAATAAAAGTACTTCCACAGTATATGTAGACTTTGTCTCACAGGCATTTACTCCATATTCTTTCTTTGTTTATTTAAGGTGTAACACAACCATTGAGTATATTCCTTATTTGAGACAAGGAAGTGTTAAAAAAAGGCCTACACTATTCATTATTATATGTAAATAAAAAATATATTTTGTGCTTCTCGTAACTTTTTATTACTCAAGAAGTAAAACCAATCTGATTTTGTCCTTTTTGGAGAAGACTTTCAATTTCTGTCACTTTTTAGTTAACAGGGCTCACCACACTTCAGAAGAACAGGGAGACTTGAAGTCTCCCTAAGGTCACAGATAGGGAGACTCCAGGGCATGGCAAGGAGACTTGTTTATGCGTATCCGTATGATATTCCAAATTTTTTTTTTACTTTTCTCAAGTGCAAATCAAATTTTAACAATCAAAAATAAATAAGTCTTAACCATTAAAAATGATATATTTGTCTAATGATATTGGTTTAAATAAATTTCATAATTTATAAATTGTTTTAACATTTATCCCTAAAATACCTAAAATGAGAACATTTTTGATGTGCTCTTACAATTCAGGTTACATTTATATGAATGAAACATAACATTTTTTTACCTACTCCAGTAAATAGGTAGCTCTTTGTTTTTGTTATATAAACAGCTCACTTCCGGTTAGATTTCAAATTGGAAACGTAAATATTGTGGGTAGTTTCCATTGAATTTTTCAATAAATCAATAGTATAAGGTCAGTTTGCCTTTTTTTCACTATCATGAGTGGATATGTACAAGGTTTTAGCCCTGCAATGAACAGGAATGATCTTCAGAAATTTTGCCATTTTACTTCCTGTTACCGGAAATAGACAGAAATAGAAATCCAGAGACTTATGATATTGACAGCGCGACTAAAAGTCGCTTTTTAGAACACCTTAAGGAGACTTGAGGCCCAACAGGGCGACATTATCGCCCTAATCGCCCAGTTTGGTGAGCCCTGAGTTAATATCTCATATCTACTCAATCTTACCTGTGTTTTACCTACTCAATCTTACCTGTGTTTTACCTCCTCAAACTTACCTGTGTTTTACCACCAACATTTTCCTGTACTAAACTTCTAGACAAGGAAGCTGATGAAACGAATGCAGAGAAGAAGGAACTAGCTATGTTACATGCTGCATATGCTATCAATTCCTGTAAACAAATAATCAAAGCCTTATAATAAGAACACTAAAAATGTTTAAGTAGTTAATAAAGGTCTACGCAGAGTGCAACATGATACGACCGCAGCATACTGACCACTGAAATTTGAACAAGTGTAATTTAAAGCAAATGTGGACACAGGAAAAAGCTTGACACAGTTAATTAGATGGACACAATAAAAATCTTGACAAAGTAATTAGCTAGACACAAAAAAGTGAAAATAAAGCTTACAATGAGAATAATTCAAAGAAAAAATCCCATCAAAATCAGATGAAAGATAAAGAGTTCACAATTTTTTTATAATAGCAATTTAGGCCCCTTAGATCCCTTATAGCTCAGAAACAGTAAGAGCTATGCCAAATCTGTTGACAAACTACTATGCCAAATCTGTTGATAAACTACTATGCCAATTCTGTTGACAAACTACTAAAAGCCTACAATGAGAGGAATCTAATGAAAACCAGAGGCTCCCAGGAGCCTGTATCGCTCACCTGGCTTTCAGTTGCCACAATCAAGGTAACATTGTAAGTTTTACAGATGATCTTCAGTCTCTCAAACTTTCGTAGTTTGCACACCACAAATATCTTGAACTGTATTTAAAGTCTGATCATGTCTTACTATATTTTTTTGACAAAAAACATCAGTTTTGAAGTCACAACATCAATATCTATTTGGAAACCATTACATTGAAAATTGGACAATGTTGAATTTTCCCACCTTTTTTGTCAGCCATAAATGGCCATCAGCAAACAATTTTCAACATCAGTTTTGAAGTTGCAACATCAATACTTAATTGGAAACCAAATTTCATTGAAATTGGACAACATTGAATTTTCCCGCCTTTTTTTGGCAGCCATTTGAAAAGGGCAGTCAACAAACAATTTTCAACACCTGTTTTGAAGTAGTGACATCAGTATCCACTTGGATACCAAATTTAATTGAAATCAGATAATGTTGAATTTTCCCGCCTTTTTTGGAGGCCATTTTGAAAATGGCAGTCAATGAATAATTTTAAACATTGGTTTTGAAGTTGCGACATCAATACCTATTTGGAAACCAAATTTCATTGAAATGGGACAAGATTGAATTTTCCCGCCTTTTTTGGCGACCATTTTGAAAATGGCATTAAAATGAATAATTTTTAACTTCAGTTTTGAAGTTGCATCAATACCTGTTTGGAAACCAAATTTCATTGAAATCGGACAATGTAAATTTTCCTGCCTTTTTTGGCAGCCATTTTAACATGGCGGTAAATGAACAATTTTTAACATAAGTTTTGAAGTTACGACATCAATACCTATTTGGAAACCAAATTTCATTGAAATCGGACAATGTTGAATTTTCCCGCCTTTTTTTCTTTGGCGGCCATTTTGAAAATGGCGGTCAATGAACAATTTTCAACACCGGTTTTGAAGTCACAACATCAATATCTATTTGGAAACCAAATTTCATTGAAATCGGACTATGTTGAAGTTTCCCACCTTTTTTGGCGGCCATTTTGAAAATGGCAGTCAGAAGTTGCCACAGCATGGCAAACATTTCATCATTTTACACTTAACATTCATCTTCTATAGTTTTGAAAATAAAAGACAAAAAATACGAAAATTTCAAAAATTCGGTATAAAAAGGGCAATAACTCCTACAAGAGTTTATGGATTTTCTTCAAAATTTCAGGGTGGGTAGATCTTGATATGCTGAACATTTTTGCAATTTACACTTGACCTCTATTTGTTACACTTTTTGAATTAAAAAATAAGAAATGCAAAAATTTTGAAAATTTTACGGAAAAAGGGCTATAACTCTGAGACAGGTTTTCAGATTTTCTTCAAAATTGCCAGGTGGGTAGATCTCATATGATGCTGATCATTTCTACCCCACGTCAGATTTTTGATATCTGAAACGGTTTTCGAGTTATTGGCCAAAAACTGCAATTTACCCCTATGTTCTATTTTTAGTAACTGTGGCCATGTTTTTTTTTCCTGCGGCCATGAAAATAAAAAATTTGAAACTAGATACACTAGTGATGATTCACTTAAAGTTCGGTTGCATTTGGCCCAGTGGTTTCAGAGGAGAAGATTTTTGAAAGTGAGATAACGAAGGATGGACGACAGACGCAAAGTGATGGCAAAAGCTCACCCTGGCATAACCAGGTGAGCTAAAAATCCTATTGAAATCAGATGAAAAATAAAGATCTCAGGCCCCTTTTTTCTAAACGGGTGGGGCCACAAATCTGAAATTAAAACCCAGTCTTAACCTTACGCCAAGAAACCTAATACTGAAATTTTACTATAAAATGATCCATCCACTAGAAACAAAGTTATGCTGGCCACAGACGCCTACGCCAACACCTATGCCCACATCTACCCTGACAACTGGGCCATACCATAATACAACCAAAAAAATTTTTGCAGTCGTATAAAAAACAAGACTAACCAATGAATTCAAAATCTCTGACAAGAAGGACTTTCATTCAAAAGTATGGAGATAGCTTTAATTCTTAACTTTAATGTAATACGAACTCATTCCTCGTGAATAATTTACTTCACTTTTAGATTACTGGAATTTGCATTAAAAAAAATATTATCTTCTCTCTAAAAAGCCACTTAACAATAAGACATAAAATATATAAACACAAAATTACCATACAAGAAATTTCATTTATGTATTCATCAACTTCAATATTGTGCAAATTTGTTTTGTATTTTTCTAAATCTGTTTTATAAAGCAATATATCACCAGATTATAAATTCTGTACCTGATTGGAATTGATTTCATAATCATATTTTTTGGCCAATATTTTCCCCATGGAAACAGAGATGGCAAAAACAACAATACTGATAGCAAAGGCATCAGCAATAACATCTGGTATCAGTGAAAAATTTGGAACTGTTGGTACAGGCATCCTAGAAAGAAAAACAATGGCAAAATTAAATACTTGTATAAGACAAAAATATTACATATATGTATTACCCATGTAATACTATACCTAACGCCCTTAATCATTCAAGTTCAGCTAATCTTGCCTAAAAAGCGAAGAAAGGAGCAATTCAAATTTGTGGATTGAATATAAATACCACTAGCCATACACCTTGGCTTTGATACATGTGAGCTACATGAAAGTGCTGTCTAAATTGTACTTGAACACTTTGTGTAACACTCTGAATGCTGAAATGACCAATCATCTGCAAAAGGAGTTTTTTTCCAATTTGTCATGGATTCCAGCATTTTCCAATTAATAATGATTGTCTCTCCCTCCCCACTGGCCTTCCTTCTCAAACAAGTCATAAAATTTAACAATAAAAGAACCCCTGGTAGACATAACAAAATTTACCTAACCTTTTCTCCAAAAATGAAACATATATATTTTATTTTGATCTTATTCTAAACAAATTAAAAACAGAGATTTGAGGTGTGGTAAATGTAGTACTGTATGCTATAATAAGACATAGGTAATCAACAATTACAAAGTAAGCCTACAATATGCAGATTGTCACAGTAATCCAATTTTGCATGAATGTCAAGTCATCGCTGACCTACCATCAGAAATGCATGCATATGCAAGGTTACATGATCCACCAATACCATGTTTAGTGACTGAGATCTGAATTTGTCTGTAAACTTTAATTTAAGTCGTTCAAGCAGAAAATATCGGTCACAGTGAACTTATTTTGTCTGGATGCTGACCTGTCACCATAAATGCAAGGCTACATTATCCTACCATGTAAAGCGTCTGAGATCTGAACTCATCCATAAACTTGAATATAAATCAATCAAGTGGAAAATACAGGTCAAAGTGACCTAATTTTGCCTGGATACTGACCTACCATCAGAGATGTATGCATCCTAAGTTTGCCTGGATGCTGACATGCCATCAGCAATACATGCATATGAAAAGTTTATTTTCATATAATGTGTAGTGACTGAGATCTAAGCCAGTCAATAAACTGGAATGTAAGTCCTTTAGCGTAAAATATAGGTCAAAGTGACCTAATTTGGCCTGAATGCTGACCTGCCATCAAAGATTCATGACTATGCAAGGTCACATTATATGACCTTGTATGGTGTACGAGATATGAACTCTTCTTTAACATGAATAACATGAATGTAACCTAATAGAAAATATACTGAACATCAGAAGAAACGCACCAAATTTTAATGCTGCTCAGCTTCTGTAATATTAACACTTTTTTAATTCCTTATGCATTTTTACTAAATTTTAAAGGTCTAAAACAAACAAGCCATTTTTTGTCAAAACAAATTTCATTATGAAGCAGCAGCAACAATTTGCATGGAAAGGGTCCGAAAACAAAAGTCCAAGAATTGGTTTCCTTAAAATGGTCTTGTTGTAAAGTTTAAAAGGAGTTATTCCTGACAATTTCTTACAGTTAGGAGCACCAAGAGTTGAATTTTCATTGTTTTGCGTCATTTTTGCATTTTTTGGTGAAAAAGTGATTTTTGTAGAAATTAAAAATGATATATCAAAATTCTTTCATTTTTTTCAGAATTTTGTTAGAATGATTACAGCAACAACGTGTAAAAATTTCAACATGTTCTAACAAGTATTTGAAGAGGTATTTGCTTTTGAATTTTAAGATACAAAGAAATACACGTTGGTGGTGCATTTCTTTTGATGTTCAGTATATATAAAAGTGACTAAATTATGTCTGGATGCTGACCTACCATCAGCAATGCATGATTATGCAAGATACTACCATGTACAAAGACTGAGATATAAACTTGATATAAATTTGATTTGAAGCCTCTAAAACAAGCAGAAAATATAGGTAAAAGAGGTCCAATTTTCTTGAAGGCTGTCAATCAACCCAAGATTCACCTGCATGCAAAGTTTGATTACCCCATCATGAATACACACAAATGTGGAATGGATGCAGACATAGACTTAGACGTAGACACAGAAGTTAATGCCTTGGGTACTCCAATAGCGCCTGTACTTTGTTGAGGCAAACTAATTTTATCCTACTAGGACCTAGATTTTCTTTCAAATTTACAGAAATTTTCACTGTTAAAGATAAAAAAATTTGCCCATCTCAATCTTCTAAAAAGTTGCATGAGAATCTATTAATTTTCCTAATGGTCTTATATAGATTCTCCTTCATATAATATAAAATGAAAAATATTTCTTCACTAGTAGAGATAAAAAATTTTGATTTTCAAATGAACTAGCGTGCATCTTTAAATAAAATTTTACTATCACGAGTGAAGAAATATCACCTGAATGAGAATTAATATGTTTTTCTCCCATGAAATTTGTATAAAATAATCATAAAATTTGTAAAGGTTCCACGGAACCTAATGTCTCGCCCACTCATTACATTATCATTATAATGGTCTTTCATCAAATTTACCAAAACTGGAAAAAAATTATTAATACTGTAAGGAATTGAAAAATAAATGGTTGCTATGTAGAATTCCAAAAATAACAGGTCTTTGAGAGTTTCAAGAAATTTACCAAAACTGGAATCAAAGATTTTTGCAATTTGACCTTTGAAAATGATCCTTATAACTGAAAGGAAATGGAAAAGTTATGGTTACTAGGTAGAATTCCAAAAAATATCTAGTCTTCGAGCGTTCCAGGAATCTAAAACAAAATTAGAACCAAAAACTTTTGCAATTTTGTTATTAAAAATGTTTGTTTGATTAAACAAATTTATTAAAAAAAGCATTGTTGTTAATAAGAATTTCTTGGAGAGTTTTAGGAAATCTACCAAAGTTGGAACCACATTATTTCTTTCTTTAGTCTTAGTCTTCAAAATTATGTTTGATACCAAAACATTTTTTAAATTTGCAATTGGATGCAAGAATTTCAAAAATTACTTGTCTTTGACAGTGTTTGATATTTTCAAGTTGGAACCGGAATCAAAATTCCAACAGCCTGTTACACATCTGCCCATCTTATGCAGAAATGTCAATTTGAATGTAGCTCTATTAATATTCAAAGACTTAATTCTACTTCTGAACAACTAACACTGAAAATTTTCAGCAAAAAACTAAGTCCAAATACAGAAAAATATGGAAAACAAAAAAAAATTCCAAATTTTTTAGCCGCAGCTAATTTTCTGACCATTTTCTAGCTTCTGTCCAAATTTCAAATGATTCCATAAATATTTGATGAAGATATTGATATTTGGAAAACTTTAACCACAGGGTTTAAATAAATTTCTTGTGCAAAAAAAACTAAGTCCAAATACAGAAAAAATATGGAAAAACTCAGAATAAATTTTGAAATTTTTCAGCTAGTCTAAGAGGCAATTTTCTGACCGAATTTTCTGTTCGAATTTCAAATGATTCCGTAAAGATTTGATGAAGATATTGATGTTTAGAAAACTCGAACCACAGGGTTAAAATAAATGTTGATGACCCCGACGACGAAATTTTGGATCCCTATGTCGCTTTTGGGGGGCAAGACAAAAATAGGGGAAACATTGGATTATAATCAATGCCAGTTGGCTAAAAAGACGCATGCACAATTTATCACAATTTAACCAACAACTCTGAAGAATGAGAGAAAATATGTAATTATAATATTTTTGAAGGTAATTTACTAAACCCCCCTCCCCATAACCATGTTCTAAGAGGGTTGACCAAGACTATCTAATGGATAGACTTATAAATACATTATGGATTCAAACTAAAAGCCAGCTTTATTATTTTTTTTTTTTTATTTTGACATTGTTGGAGAAAGACAAATCTCAAAAATCCATTATGGATCTGATTCCGTGCACAAACTCCTATCCCCCTAATTTCATACAGTATGTTAATGCCCTTGACTAAAGTCCGGTCCAAAAGAGGACTTTCATGTAATTTTAATAAAACCATTAAATGTTAATCAAACAAGGATTTGTATACAAAATTCTTGTCCCAAATATTAATCAATATGGCCTTATATAGTGTTCAATTATCTCCCTTTAAAATCTTGTTTTGCAAATTTTTAATTTATTTAATTGTAGAGTAACAAAATTATCCTTTTAAATATACCCTTTTAATGTAAAATTGAACAAAAATCATATTTAAATCAAATCATTAACTATATTAACCTAAATTTTCAAAAACTTGCAAAATAAAATTTTGAAAAATACCATTTTCACCATTTGCTTACAGATCTATATAACTGGTAAAATGCTCTCAACAGTAATTTATTGTGACGTCATATCAATTGTGGAACAGGCCAGCCCATGCGGGAGGCACTAAACTAAATCCAAATTAAACACAACACAAATATTTAATAACATGACCTTCTTGCACCATCATAAAGGCATAATGAACATGATATCAGATTCAACCTTGTTAAAATTGGAAAATGACTTCTCTAAATTCTAGAAAATTTGAACACCTCAACATTGTGCTAAATAAATGATAATTAACATGAGATTTGTTCACGATTGCTATTGGTCAAGAAGGCAAATGTCTTGTGCAAATTTCTTGAAGTTTTGTGACCCGATGTTGATGAAATCAACACCTGATTCATTGATTAGTAAAATGGTTCTGGCATTTTTATGATTAAAATGACCCAGTAAAAATATTTCACTTAAGCCCCATTTATATGCAAAAGATTTACACCAGTATGTTAATTTACAAGTGTGAAAAATTTCACCAGTATGTAAAAGTATTTTTGCTATGCATTTACACTGGGACTAATACAACAGGGATTTGAAACATTCACATTTCTTACAATTTCGGTGGCTCGGCAGATTTACCTGTAAATCGTGGTATTTTTTAGCATTTCTCTGTTGAAACATAGGAAAGTTTTAGTACACTTTACAGCTACATTTTTCCACCGATTTTAATACAAAGTACACCATTTTATAGAAAAAAGATTGCTGAAAATCATAGATTATTTTTTGTAAAATAAATTTATTCCAAAGTACACAAATTTTGCTCTAAAACTTGGATAATTTTGGATTTTTTAGAAATATACTGCGAAATTTTGCACTTCATGGCGTTTTTTCAGTACACTTTCTATTGTCCCAAAAATATTTAATGCTACAAAATTTATTTGGTTGAAAAGATTAAACTTTGATGCAAATCATGGTATATTTTTCTATGTAGTTGAAAATTTAGTTTTAAAATATACAGGGTAAAGTTTAGTGTTTGAACTCCAAAATTTATTTTTAAAAATTGCATGAGCGTGGTCATATCAGTCAAAAATTTATCAGCACTGTAAAAAAATTTTCCTGCATAAATTATATATGGCTATAAAGCCAATACAAAGAGCTTTATCCTGGTAAAATTTCGTAATAGTAGGATCGAATTTGACATGTAAAGTTAGCCAATTTTCCTTATTTTCATTGTTCTGACGCTCATTAATCATCGATTACTGTCATTTGTTTATTGGATGGTTTCTCAATAAATTTACGACCTCTTTACACAAGAAATCAACCCATGGTGCATTTATTACCCATTTTTAGTTTGGATTTCATTGTTGTTTGAATGCAAATTTCATGTTGTAAATATGCGATAAATCAGTTTTTCGGTAAATTTTCAGAATAATTTTATGTTGAATAAATCAAAAGTTACAGCCGAAAATCATAGCCTGGACACCGCTTTTTATTCAATCAAACTGGTTTGTTAAATAGTATATTAGTCCCATGTTTACATGCATTTTGATCTGAGGTGTGCATTTCAATAGGTGATTTGCCAATTACCGACTTTGTTTCTGTTCTTTGAAATTTTCACTCAATCAACGTCACGTGGCACCGGACATGTTGTCACATTTACCAAAGAAACTCTTATAATTTAGCATTCAGGCATATGAAATCTAGTGAGATATAAAACAAAACAAATAGATCGACACATCAGATGTCATATTGTTTTTATAAATTTCAGCAAAGATGAAGTTTGGAAACTGTATAGATCAAGAGAAAATATTTTTTACATTTTGGTTAGTTTACGTTGGAAACCACTCGTGTTTGTCTGGTCTAGAGTTGCTTCCCTTTGCGTAAGTTTGTAAAACACAAGGTCAAATTCGGGACTTCCGTTTGAATTGGCAAATGGTTTATTCAAAATGAAAAGGGCCGAAAAACATGCAAAAAATTTAAAGTTTTCATAAGGTCTTGGAAATTTGTGTTTTTTCAATCAGAGTCCAATTTCTCTTATAATAGGCCAAAAATGCAAAATCAGACAAAACTGTCAGGGAAGTATGAATTTTATAAGGATAACAGTTCATTGTTAGTGTGTCAGTTTTCTTTAGTTTCTTAGACAGAAACAGGATTTCACACACTATGCATTCGCAAGTTTGCATTTACATGCCAAAAATAGATACCATGTAAATTTACACATATGCAAATATACATTTACACTTGCCTTCTGACCTCCAGCAAATTTACACCCTTTGTTAGGTTTACACACTTATGCAGTTGCATTTACATGCAGTACTTGCACACTAGTGCAAATTTGCATACCTAAGAAAAAATACACAAGCGTGTAAAACTGTGCATGTAAATGGGACTTAAAGTCCCATTTACATGCACAGTTTTACACACCTTTGTATTTTTACATAGGTATGCAAATTTGCACTGGTGTGCAATTATGCATGTGAAGGCAACTGGTCAGGGGCAAGTGTAAATGTATATTTGCACATGTGTAAATTTACATGGTATGCATTTTGAGCATGTAAATCCAAACTATGAAATGCACACTGTGCAAAATACTGTTTCTGTCTATGAAACGGAAGGAAATGGTCTTGCAACTTGATTGGAACTTCAAAATTGATGCACACGCAGTGAATTGTTCTCTCTATAAAATTCATCCTTCTCTGATGATTTTGCCCGATTTTGTGTTTTATGTTATAAAAAAATATAGGAAAAAACAATGCATGTTTATGTTTTCTATCATTCTACAAATTTCCAAGATCTAATGAAAACTTTTAATATTTTAGATATTCTTTAGCCCTTTTCCTTTCTTCTAATTAGCTTTTTGAGTTAAACTACACACTTCAGATTAAATGCATGTAAATGCATAGTAAAAATACTTTTACATACTGGTGTAGTTTTACACAAGTGTAAATCTACATACTGGTGTAAATCTTATGCATGTAAATGGGGCTTAAGATTCTTTTTAAGGAATGGCACCATAATAGGAGTTTCTGCCGTGACGTCACAAGCTTAAAAAATCACCTTTGGTTGGCAAGAAATCGTAGTCGCTGATTAGGGTCATTTTCAATCAACTGGTGAGAATTTGTTTTTTTTAGATAAATGGATAATTCTTTTTGATCTCATTTATGGAATGTTTACGCTTTTAAAAGATGTAAAAATTTTCAGCTTTTTATTTTTAATATATATAAAATTAGCGTATTTTGTAAACCATATAATTTTTTGAAATTCACATGAAAAAATATTTGTATATTTTTATTAAAAAGTAAATCTGTAGAAAAAATATGAATATCTCAATGCTTAACATGAATTTTACAGATCCAAAATCATTTTTATCATAAAAAAGTTATCAAGGATTAAAAATTCTATCCTAATGCTGTGTAGTGAAACTTCCTCGGCATTGCCAACCAATAATGCTAATTTGCATATGTAAATTAGATTTTGTGACGTAACTAATTGGATTCGCGGAAACTCCAATTCACAAAGCAATGATGGTAGTGATAAAATGACGGCATATTTTGATCATAAATACCACGGAGATCACTTCAAATGAATTGAGGGAACTAGAGAAACAATCTCCTACAGTGTTTTCCTGTATTAAGATAATTTCTCAAATTTTATTTAACATATTGCTTTCTATGGAAATAAAATTATTTAAATATGAATGAATTAATTTACTTTCTTTCAGCCTTTTCTTAAGCTATCAATAAATCACATGAAGTTTAAGAAAATTTAAAGAAAGAAACCATTTGCTGAGGAACAAAATAACCTATGGTTGTGAATATTTCATCATATGAAAATCATATTGTCCAAATAGAAAAATCAGAAAAAAAAAAAGATTTATGGCGATGTTTTCAATGCAGTATTTTGACCAACAGATCATGTTTTATGAAAAATAATCAATTCCCTATGGCAATTTTTCCATGACCTACATACCACTCTGTTCTGTATGTCCCATATGGAAAAAAGAATGTTTTCTTGTTTTCTTGTTTGTGCAGTTGAATGAATAACTTTTTTAAAATTTTGAAAATTATTTTTCCTTAGAGCAAACATAAATTTGTTCATAGTCAGACATTTTTCCATATATGAAAACAGATTTTACAAAAATTTTCCACTACTTTGTGTTCAACTATTCTTAACCGATATGTGAACTATTTCCAACTTTTCTGACAGAATATGAAAAAAAAATGGTAAAAAATTGAAAATTGAACTCTCAACATGAAAATGTTTGCAAACTCAAACTACAAATATGAATGTAGTTTTGAAAGTTATAATTTTTTTTTACTTAGGGTACAAATTTCTAGTCCCCAAACCCTCAGCTGGATGCCATATGCAACACTGTTATGTAGACTAGTCTCAATGGTTCCATTTATTCTCTGAACAAGAGGCTATCAAGAACCTATATGACTCAACTGAACCATGACTGATATAAACAGCAGATTCAGAAGAACGAATGGTATTTACCATATGGCCCAATGATAATGCTCCTGCTGGTGATCATCTTGGATGGATACTTCTTTTGTAAGGTATAATCTAAGAATCATTGTGACTATAGGTTTGGTTCTAATTTGACTGGAAGTTTCTGAGAAAAAGATCTTTGAATGTGTTTTCCATGGGGTCAAATGATAAATTATGTTCCCTAATAGTGGCATCTTGGATGAGGCATGCACCTGTTTGAAACTTGTTTTGGAAGAGATTATTTAATGAAAACTGTGACTAAGTTTGTTTCTGATTAGACTAGTAGTTACTGGGGAGAACTTTGAATGTGTTTCCGGTTGTGTCCTATGTTACAGTAAACTATGTTTTTGTCACATGTACATTCACTCCATATCCTTTCATTTTTTTCTATTCACAGCTATTGGGATATCTCCAACTTGTGTAACACTAAACAATTACCTCACACGGATATCACCAACTTGTGAAACACTAAACACTCACCATACAGGGATATCACCTATCTCCAACTTGTGTATAAGTAAACGTTTACCCAACAAGGATATCTCCAACCTGTGTATAAGTAAACACTTACCAAACAGGGATATCTACAACTTGTACACTAAACACTTACCCAACAGGGATATCTACAACTTGTACACAAACACTTACCCAACAGGGATATCTACAACTTGTTCACTAAACACCTACCCCAGAGGGATATCTCCAACTTGTACACTAAACACTTACACAACAGGGATATCTACAACTTGTTCAATAAACACTTACCCAACAGGGATATCTACAACTTGTTTACAAAACACTTACCCAACAGGAATATCTCCAACTTGTGTATAAGTAAACATTTACCCAAACGGGATATCTCCAACTTGTGTATAAGTAAACACTTACCTAACAGGGATATCTCCAACTTGTGTATAAGTAAACACTTACCAAACAGGCATATCTCCAACTTGTGTATAAAGTAAACACTTACCCAACAGGGATATCTCCAACTTTTACACTAAACACTTACCCTAAAGGAATATTTACAACTTGTGAATCAGTAAACAATTACCTAACAGGGATATCTCCAACTTGTACACTATACACTTACCCAACAGGGATATCTCCAACTTGTACACAAAACACTATCTCTTACACTAAACACTTACCCAACAGGGATATCTCCAACTTGTGTAACACTAAAATTTTCATTAAGTTTGGCAGCAAATGAGATGACAGTCCCCAACACAACCTGAATTAAAATATCAAATCACATTATCATTTTCATTTTTCTTTTTGTAACATGAAGGATGCAGTAAGTTGAAATAAAGAAAATCTATTACTTTACATGAGTATGATGAATGGAGTATGAGTCTCAGAAATTTTGTTCTTAGAATTAAAATGCTGACTTTTTGTTTTGAAGAACTTTGCTAATAGAAAAACGAGCAAAACATTTTGAAAATCCATGTAAGATTTTTTGTGACATAAGACATCAAAATATAAGCGGGAAGCAATTCTCTCTAGAGTTTTCCTTCAGTTTCCATCAGCTGTTTATATGAAAATATAATTGAAAGTATACAAAATTTTGTACATTGTCTTTTTTATGCATTTTACAGTGACCTATAACCAAGAAAATATGATACATGAGCAAAAAATGTTTATTCTGTTTTAATAGATAAAATATGAGGATATTGAATGCTTCTAAAATCTGACGCTCTTACTCCCTTAATATAGGTAAACAAACAAACTAGGTTATAATACTGATATGCTATGGACCTTGTTTTCAATATATTCCACACTAAGGAAATGGTAGGAAAAGGCTTTCTATGATTGTTTACAATTCTTCAACAAATGTGTAGTTGGGATTACTTTCATATGGAAAAAAATCTACAATCTTATGAAATTATTTGTACTGACTATTCATGTGCTACTGGTTCCATTAATGAAGGGAAAAGTGGGTGTTATGGAGCAAAATATTTTTTTATCTTGAATAAAGTATTAGAACTAGAGAAATCCAATAATTTTGACACATATTTGAAAAACCCCACTTTTTCAAATTTTTCCTAGTATAAATTTAATTCACATCAAAGGATGTTTTTGTAAAGTATATATAATGATATACAGTCCTTAAGAAACTAAATAATATGAGGCTGTCTCCATAATTCCAATAAAATGTCCATTGAACATATTGTAACTATAGCTTTGTCTACCTAAATTAGCCAATTTTTAAGGAGCCATACCTGTTAACTTTTGGCCTCCATTATTATACCAAAGATTACAAACAAGTTTTAAGTGTGAGAAATTCTACACCTTTTCACTTGTTCCACTTGTGAAAAGCTTGCCTTCTCCCACTTGTGAAAGAAATTCCTAGACTTCATAAAGATTTTTGTGGGAACCTCTCAATACACTGTAAATGCTATTTTATTTATGTTAGGAGTCTAACTATATAGACTTTACTTTTTAGCTTTTGACGATGGTAACTAAGAAATATTCATTTTCTGTAACAAAATACACATTTAAGGTAATTATGTAAAATTTCTCATCATTTACTCTAAATTCAATTCATGATGATCAATCACATTTAATACATATTAAGAGAAATAATGTGCAACTGTCAAAAAGACAATTATCTTATGACAAATCCATAAATGCATACAAGAAAAAACAGTTACCTTACTGTCTCAAAATCAGAAGTATTTACTGAATAAAACATTTTAGGCTAGACTTTCATCTTGGGTTTTCTGAAAAACATGCCATTATTCTATCCACTTTCCTGTTCTACAGACAGTAAATATATTATACATCTGGTGCCTTTTTTAATCAAGAGTGTTTACTATGCCGAAGGGATAATCATGTACTTTGAACTATCAGACATTTTAAAGAAACAGGAATATGACACAAACAAGTCACAAGTCCAAGAAGTTCATTTCATCAATGCAACCAGTGAAATATAGATTCCACTACTATATCAAGTGAGGAACAACATTTCTACACTAAAGATAGTTAAATTTTCAAATGTTTAAACATGAGGCTTGCCTAGCATTTTTGATATTGGAAAATTTAACTCTCAACACTATGAAAAAAAAGTCATTTCCCATGAGATACTGTTGTGGAAACTGTTTTTCTAATGATTTAAAGGCAGTCTCAGACAAAAATCATGGTTCCCCATTTACTTCTGATAGTGACGTCTTCTGAGCATTGTCTTTCTTTCATGGTGCCATAATGCTAAAGTCTGAAAACAGCAAACATATTTGACAAAATATTGAATTTCAACAAATCAATGACTAAGGCCCTGTTGACACTATCAAAGTCTCCATCAAAAACTTGGACCAAGTTTTCTTGGTCAAAGTTTTTTTTTTGTTGGTGGTCAAAGACAGGGGAGATTGTTTATTAAAGAAACAAAGGCACCAATTCCTCAAGATGAAGATTAATTAAATTGCATTTTACTTTAGCTTTTGTGCATAATTAAGCTGCATGGGAATTTTCAGGTAAACTAGAGCTGTCGCCGAATGGCAAACAATCATGCCCCCCTCATTGAACCCTGAATCAATAGGGAAAGTGCAAATTTAAGCGTGTGTTGACACAGTACAAGTATGGACACAATGATATGCCTCTCCTTTTTCCAAAATACATTAAAGAGAAGTTCTGAGCCCTAAAATCAATTCTATGGGTGCTAGGTAATCTTCCTGTGAAGTTTCATCCATTTTGAGGCACTTTGAATTTTCCTGCCTTTTTCCAGTTTCCATAGCAACGGCAGCCATTTTGAAAATTCTGAGACCCAAAATCATTTCTATGGGTGGTGGGCATCCTTCTTGTAAAGTTTCATCAAATTTGAAGCACTTTGAATTTTCCCGCCTTTTTTCAGTTTCCATGGCAACGGCGGCCATTTTGAATATTCCAAAAGATATGTGTGTGCACATCTACTTATTGTAAGTTAGATTCCTTTGAAGTAGTTGGAATTTGTTTGCAAACTTTCTAAAAAACGTGAATAGTTGTGTTTTTCATTCGCACGAACGAACGGACAAGGGTAAAACAATATGCCCCCCCCTCCCCCACTTTTCGTCACGGGGGCATAAAAAAAGAATAATTGTAGATTTTTTTTTCAGCCTTTTTAAACCATGTGCTTCTGTTTGTAAACAAAAGTTGCACCATCTAGAAACTACTTTTTGATTGGTTAATTCTAATCAAAGTCCATCCAAGTTTGAAGAAAAATAGGATGGGTTTCTATTCCATCAAAGTCCTTCAAAGTTTTTGATCAAAGTTCTCTTTCACCGTTGACACTATCAAAAAATCCTTTGACCAAGACAACTTTGATAGTGTCAACAGGGCATTTTCTCACAAAATTCAGGAAACATGAAAACAGGACAGAAATAATTAAAAAATAATTAACAACCACCATGACCATAATCTATTTTCAAATTTGCAGGAACTTTATACCATTTTAAAAAATTCAGGAACAAACTTTTTTCAAGGAACTAATCTACAGATAATATGTGGACAAAATAAGACTTTCCATATCTGTCCATTTTATCATGATGTCACCAAGGTAAAGCTTAAAATGCCTGACGAAGTCTGAAATACAAAACCACTATGTGTACGACTCCAGCAATGAAATTCACAGCACAGCACTATCTACCATATATCTGCTTTGAGCAACTCATGATCAATTATTTTTACAATGTAATATTTGTTATTTCTGTTTAATAACTGATATTTCAAAACATTTTAATCAAAGACAGTAGGGAATCTTGTAATATTGCATATTCAAGGACAATTAAATTAACTTTTATTATACTGACTGTGATAGTTATTATCAAGAATTTTATTTTGCTATACTTTAATGCTATAACTTGAAATCTGAATAGAAATATATATGTCAAAGTATTGTCTACTTAAGCTAGATACGGGAATCCATAATGGGAAATGGAGGGTTTTGCAACACATCAACCAAAGATCAAGGTTCTAGTATAGTAAGTCTTAAAAATCTTGTGGGTATCAAGACTTCAAGATTTCAAGTAAAAATTCCAGTGTTTCTTTCTCTTTTTGTAATGTAAATGTAGTATCAGTACTATTAAGGACACTATCCAAAAAAAAAACCTAATTCCTTACCCAATCTTAAAAAATTTCTGGGTGCAGGTCAGGTGAATTTCATTTTTTATTTTTTATCAATGAGAAATTTTTATTTTTTATTAATGAAAAACATTTGTCAATTATCTCCCTGTACCCAGTTAGTTACCTTACATATGGTCAAAGGGGAGATAATTCAATTAGTTTATCAATTATCAGCCTTTTAGTATTGAAATTTAGTATTAGTCGAACTTCTACAACTTGAGAACACCCAAGAAACTAATGAAAACAGTTCCAGCTAGAGGGTTGTTGGAGCTATCAAGGTCAAACAATGGTTAAACTTGAACAAAGGGATCATAAAATTGGTTGAGACATCCATGGTGTTCCAGCTATTGCAGTTCCAGTCATCTAAGTTCTGTATATTCCCTTTGTCCATAAAAACTAATTTAGTAAAGGGAGATAAGGCCACTCCAAATAAATTTCTAGTTCTTCGGACAATTATATGAAAAAAAAGGTAGCGAGCGAAATTTTTCTTCAAATTTAAAAAAAAATAAATTTTACCGAAGATAAAAAATTGAGCGAGCGATAATAATTTTTGTGCATTTTAGTCATCAGGTCATAACAAGAGCTGTCGCCGAATGGCAGCCAAATATACCCCATGCTCATTGAACCCTGGATCAATAAGGTAAGTGCAATTTTAAGTTGGTGTGGACACAATACAGGTGTGGACACAGTACAAGTGTGGACACAATTCAAGTATGGACACAATGATATAATCTTCAAGAAAGAACTTTTCACAAGAATTCCAATGAAAATACTCTGTCTGGACAGAGACATATAATTATGGGGATTGGCAACCCTACTATCACCCTATATAAATCACAACAGACATGATAAGGCCACATCAGAACTTCTGAAACTACTTTTAATTCAGTTGACATATTTCTTAACCAAAAAGTGTACTGTTCTCCTTAATACTTTAACAGCTCAGTTTAAAAAATTTGAATGAAAAATATTGATTACCAAAAAAGATATTGGCAAAGAAAGTGGAGACTTCGTGTGGAAATCTAACGACGATGATCGTTGTGTGCCATGTTCACTTTTGAAACTCCTCTTTTATTACCATGATAAGAACTTCCTAGTTACGAAAACTGGAAAGTATTTTACCTTGTTGATAGAGTTTAGATACTTTTATTACGATATGTCCATGTTTTATCGAGATATTAGTGATTTATTGTTGTGAAGTGGAAGTTTCGATGGCGGCACGATTTCCCGAGAATTCGTAATGTTGCCAATCTCTTTAATTATATGTCTCTGGTCTGGATCAGACAAATATGAAATTCATCTTTTGGGGAACAGGACAGCCATTGTTTTCCATTTTTTTATGGCAGTGGTCTATATACCATAGAGTGTTGGTGAATTTTTTGCACACAATACTCCCCGTTTCTATAACATCTTTTGTCCACCCTTTATCAAAATTTTCTATCCAGGAAATTATATCTGAAAGAAGTCTCTGTGGACCGCTAAGCTTTTCCCCAACTGGCTTTGGTGGGAAAAGAAATTCATTCTGAGCTGCTATCATGATAGCATATGCATTGGGCCGATTTGGTGCCTGTGGGTCACTTGAGAGTGTTTGATTGATTTGATCTTTGTTAGAGACATGAAATTTGATATATTTGCATTTTAGGTCTTCACATGTTGTGAGTTTCATGTCCGTGGATACTTCAATGCAAGATACCTGCGAATGCGAATGTTGGTCAGTCCCGGAGATTGATATTTTTGTGATGTCATCAGAACTGAATTTTTTTCAAAATTTCATGATAATGGGGTTTCTGTTTCACAATTTGAAATAAGTTTAAGAACGTTGAATCGATGTCGTCTATATCTAAAGCTGTATTGTTAATAATAGCTGACTGTCTTGAAACAACAGACACCACAAATTTTGCCCATTTTCTGATTGCATTTTCTTCTATGTCATTCTGTATCGATAATTTAACGATTGAATATGCTATTACGGCATATATCTATCAAATGGACAAGTGACAAATTTTTTTTCTCTAAATTTGGGTTCGGACGTGGGCTGTTCCCGGATTTGACAGGGCGAAAAAAAAATTTTCTTCCTGTTGCTGAAATACACGCTGCGAATCCAACGATCTAGATATTGATTTGGAGTGGCCTAAATCAAAAAATGTTTTTTATTATAGAGAAATATGCTGTAAGTTTTTCGAAAAAATGACCAGTTAAAACAAATCAAAGCCCTATAAGAGCTGAAGGTGTTCGAATGTGTTGAAGGTAAGGCGTCTCAGTGGTATTATTCCGCCTTTTTTTTGTTTAATACTTGTTCATTTAAGTTTATTTGTATGTGCTTATAGGACATATGAGTAGACTTTTAGGTATTTTTTGTAATCATTAACAAGGACCACATTGGTATGTCTTTTTTTCACTTTATGGGTTATCCTATGCGTTCAATATTACAATATATATACTTTTAGAACTATTCATTGCTTAGCATTGTTTTATATATTGTTTTATGTGTACATGATATGACTGTTAATATGAATAAATGAATAAGTATTATTATTATTATCATCATATGGATATCACTAGAGAAATTAACATTTTGCAATTTATATCTCTTATTTCAACGTTAAGGGTGACCCCTAATTTTTATTTTTTATATGAAAACTATATAACGATCTCAAAACAGATAAAAGGTATGAACAAAATCTATAATTGATTTTAAAAGCTATCCTTTCATATAAACATTTTTTCTATCCTTCTTTGTAAAATCCTTTAAATTTTAATTTCATTTTTTTGCATTTAAATGCAAGGTGACCCCAAAATTTTATCTTATATTATGTTTCTACAAAGAAATTTTCACAAAATTTGATACCTTGGAGACACCTCAAATAATTCACCCAATTTCTATGTCCAATTTCAAACTTGGGCATACCAGGTACTGTGCAGTCTAAATATGATATCACATTGAGCAAGATTTGTTAGGAGTATGACAACTTCCTAAATTATGAGCGTTGTTTTAGAGATATGAATTATTAACCTTTTTAATTCTAAGGAAATGTGTGCAGATATCCAAATGTTTCAGACAGAAACAGCCACTCTTTACGTACATTTTTAAAATGTAATTCAACCTCGAAACGATTATGCAAGACGAATTTTGAACATGGATTGACAAATTTAATAATAATTATTAAGTTCAGACAAGTAAAATAAGCCAATCAGAGAAAATGAAACTACCTACATGCATCGTGTTTCTTGGTCGTGTTCATTTATATCCACATGCAAATTAACGTACATGCGCATCGAGTGCAAATTTGGCATTTCTACCAAAGCAATCAAATAATCGAGAATCCTTCAGAGAGTCCAACATCTCCCATTTCTGATTACGGCGGAATCACAGCAGAGACAGATCGTTATGTCTAGATACTGGTATGTGTGCTGTTTGTCCCAAATCAAAGCATATCGAAAATGTAAACAAACAACATTCTGCGCCCTCTAGCGGCTGATCAAGATTTACTGAATATTTACACAAGTGGAATATTATATTCGGGTTTGTACAGAAATAACTGCGTGCAGATCAGGCAGTTGCATACCAATTATGTAAATTTCAAAAATGTGCCACAACTTTCATAACGAAACCATTTTGACATCTTCTAAGATTATCCTGATATTTTTTTTCTCCATTTTTTATATTCCTACGCGTGAAACAAATAGGCCCTACTTTTGTTTTAATAATGTACTTGATAATCATCTAATTTCTCAATACATGAATTTAATAAGTTTAATAACAGCGAAGTAGTAATTTAAAATGGGTTTGGGTGAATCCTAAAGGTCTCGAACTGTATATTCAAGCCTATTCAACACCTCCTTTTTAGTTTCAATCCGCCATCACGTTAAAGCCTTTTAGCACCTCGATTCCCTCTTAAAGCTATGTTCAAACATTTTTACCATTTCAGGACAATAGTATGTAACGTTCTACCATGTTATTCAGTAAGTTAACTGTATTATTTACAATTTTATAAGTAGACTTTTTAACCGGTTTAAAAGTTTCCCGTCCTGCAACATCTATTTTTATCCAATTCAAGCTGCACCAATAGCTAAGGTGTTCAGAACGAACACCAAAAATCAAAATAATATTTTCTGGGTCTGAAAAAATCTGGGCAGGACTGAATGAGAATCCAGGATAATCATTTTATTATAGCCTAACCATGATATATGTGTGTGATTTATGCAGAACTATCATATTCACTGTACATTATAAGAAATATTGGTCAGTTATCTCCCTTTCTCTGATTTCTACCCTGTTTTCACGTTTCCTAAACAGTGGGAGAAATATGTTTCTCCTCTCTAGAGAGAATGTTCTTGGCAAGTGATTGGATGAAATTCAACCATGATGTCAAATATGTTTGATATTTTCTGACTTTACCATTCTGACGTCATGAAAAAGGCGACCATGCCTGATGACGTCACACTCTAAGAACACATTTATTTCTGATCATCAGAAAGGGGGGTTTGTTTTTGTCCCAAATCTTCCTGAAATCATTAGAGAAATAAAATCCACAACCATATTTTGTTAGAAAGAACATTTCTACACTCTCGCTAGTTAAATTTTCAAATATTTTAAACGAAAAAATTTGAAAACTTAACTATTATCTCCAGTGAAGAAATGTTGTTTCTCATGCAATGATGTTGGGATTCTGTATGTACCAAGTTAGTTATATATGGTCAAAGTGGAGATAATTTTTAATTCCAATATCAGAAGTGGCTTTTGATATTATAATAAAAATTATCCCCACTTTGACTATATATAAAAATAACTTGCTACAGGGAGATAATTGACAATTTTTCTGATTGTTTCATTTTTTGTGAGCTTCAACCTTATCCTTAACCAAAATAATGAAGTATCCCTGTCATTTCAATATTATATTATTTCTGTAATCATTGATACACATAAATAATGTCAACACAAACACTATTTCAGTCACTTTTAGTGACAAAATGTCCGTTTTATGGGCAAATATTTGCCTTCCAGTGACAGCCTTTCATTTTATGGATTTATAAATTAATCTACTCATACTATGGGAGGGTTAATTTTCTCTCATAGCTAACATATTTAGAAAGTTTAGGCATCTCTTAGGGGAAAAGTGTAAAATTAATTTAATTTTTTTTTGCATCAGAGCATTTACACAATGTTTTAATGCATGTATCAGCATTTTTTTTTAGATTTAATGAATGATAGCCTCAAGACTCAAGTTTGACAATTGAATAAAATGATAACCTGTCTTTTTCTACCTAGTTATAATTTTTGACAGGATATGATGAGCACCTTGTACTTTTAATGTGCATATGTGTTGGATAAAAAGAATACAAGCCTTTTTAAATTCACATATTTCAAAATAATATATAACTTCTAAGATTGTTAAGTGTTGTATAGTGGAACTCTCAAAACTGGCCCATCTAAAAAACGGATTCCTCTATAAACTGAAGGATGTTTCTCAGCGGAATTTTTACCTATATAATTAAGTAAAAATTTCTTCTGAAAGCCAGTCCCTCTGAATTCAAATTTAAGGCCATACAGATCGGTCCGAAATGTATATTTTCTTCTAAAATTCAACTTGTATATCTCTTGCCATGTTCATTGATAAATAACTGTATTTAAACAGTTTACCAACAATATTAATTAAAATTTACAAGAATGCAGGAAAATACTGAAATAGTTAACTCACAGCCTAAACTAACCTTACAGATCAGATCATATGTTACACTTTCGGTGTAAGTGTTCAGATTGAAAAGACAGAATTTCCAATCCTCCGAAAACCGGAACCTCTTAAAACCAGCAGATTTCTTTGGTCCCGACAGAGGCCGGTTTTCAGAGGTTCCACTGTACATTTTCTGGCAAATTTTCTTTTTATCGGTTTTATCTTACAGATTTATACAAACTTTGAACCCTAGATATACAAATCTTTCCTACTCTTTTTGGTAATGTAAATGTAGTACATTTAATCCATGGAGTATATATAGTTTCCATAGAACTAGCTGATTATGAAATTTCTCACATCTAGTTCAATAAATTTTCATATTGTTTGAAAGCGAGGCTTGCTGAGCTCTTAAACATTTGAAAATTTATATAACAAGATGTGGGAAATTTTATAATTAACATCTTTAAGTTGTGGAAACAGTTTCTCTAATGACTACACATTGTGTTAAAATTTCATAAGGATTGATAAACTGGAACTTAAGTTATTAACTAAAAACAAAAGTGTCTACAGACGACGACAATGACGATGACAGCGCTATAGCATTGACCTAAATTTTTTTGCAGTCGTATAAAAAACGGGGATTGTATTCAGAATTAATTTGGCGGGAATTTTCACGAAACTTATTCTCCTCTCTAGAGAAAGAACAAATGTTTCCACACCATTCAGGAAATGTCAAAAACGTGATAGAAATTAGAGAAGAGTGAATTCTTTCTACTAATGTTCTACTTGAGAAACATCCTTTTGATATGTAAATTGGTTTCCTCTTTGTTACACATGAGACCAAACCAAGACATAGTGAAAACACAAATAATTTAGTACTCTAGCCATTGTAAAGTATATTATATATTATTATTGTAATCATTGATACATATAAAAAATATTAAGACAATCAATGTGTCGGTCCTGTTTAGTGACAAAATGTCAAATTTGTGTGCAAATTCTATCAATCATGGTGACAGCCTGTCATTCATGCTCTTGGATGGCTAATTTTCTGTAATGGCTAACTTATTTGACATATTCAACATGGCGGGTGTCTTATAAGAAGCAGGAGATGCTTACTCTACCTGAGCACCTGATCTCACCCATGGTTTTTTATTGGGTCCGTGTTGTTCATCTTTGTGTGTATCTTCATTTTTCTTTTCTGTGCCATACTCATGTTATGTCTCTGTTTCTTTGTTGTTTCCGATGTTGCCATTGTCCTTGGATTATTCGTTTTGGATTGACAGTTTGGTTCTCACTTACTTAACTTACTTAGGCATCTCTAAGGCCCCTGGTACATGTAATTCAAAGAGAGGTGAAGTTAAAATATCTATTTTTTCTAATCTTTACAACTTTGTTTTCGATTCAAGTGTGAAACAACAAGAACATGTTCCTTGGCAATATTTTAAAGAGTTATAGCCTCCAGACTCATGTATGACTTAAGTCAAATTTATAAAATGTCTTTTTAAAACTATATGATTATTTTTTTAACATTTATGTGCATGTTGTACATTTATTACTTTTGTTATGCAAGGATATATGTAGGGGGTAAAACTGTGTAAGCTTTTCTTGATGCCTTTTGAATCCACATATTTTACAAAAAGATATAAACTTTTAAGATTGCTTTGCAAAAATAAATACAATTGTACATTGTTCTGGCAAAGTTTCATTTTCATCAGGTTTTACCTTAAAGATTGATATAATCTTTGAACCCATACCACACAAATCATTAAACCTTTCCCATTTTCATATCATGGCCCTATTTATATTCATAGTACAAATAATGGGGATTACTAACACAGCAATAAATTTTCCTTTTTTTAAAATATACAGAAAAAAAGCAAAACATATTTGGTCCCTGTCTTATTTTTCTCTTTATATTTCATACAAAACTATTACTTTTCATAAAAATATTGTGAAGCCAATTCTTACAGGATTTCAATTAAATTCAGAATGATTTAAGTTTATAGTTCATAAATTTCAAGAAGATAAACCGACGGGGGAAGTTTTCATATACAAAATCGTTTTTATTTGCAAAACTACAATTTTACTCAGTTTGTAAATCATCTATTCTCTAAAGCATTAAATAAAAATGTCAAATTCTAGTATAGCTTTCTGTATTTTATATAGCCTTAAACTTTAAATAAGTATGTTTTGCACATGCAAAATATATGATTTTGATGATTTTAGCCCTCTACAGATGATGGTGAAATTAATTTACTGAAAATTTATTGCCGTATTCTTTTTATACGACCGCAAAAATTTTGTGGTCCTATTATTTTATGTTGCAGTCGTCGGCGTCAGTGTCTGTGGCCAGCATAACTTTGTTTCTAGTAGACAGATCATTTTCAAATTTTACAGTTACTTTCACAATACTGGTCTGTCAATCAATTGTTGTTACTTTCAATCAATTGGTAGATGTGTTTGCCTAAAATGTTTGCAAAAGAAGTTTAAATTTCCTCAATAGGTCATTGATTTTATTTATAGGTCAGACATTTAAAATCCCTTTTGATTAAGAAAGGTGTTCAGCCAGCCTAAACATGAATAAACATATATATTTGGGCAACAGAAAATAATTAATGAGAGTGTAAATAGTAACATTATCTGCAAGAAGACTTTGATTTACAACAATTTTCCTATTACTGAATGTACACTAAAGGTTCCTCAAAAAAGTTTGACCTTCAAGGAAGAAAGTTCACATAACCATTCATTGTATTTGTCCTGGATATGG
>MJUU01051291.1:68650-82695 GCA_002080025.1 Modiolus philippinarum | reverse complement strand
AGTCAATTCCAACCCCGATCGTTGCAAAATATCGTCTGTTTCGGAATATGCAATGACAACTGTTTCCAGGTAATATTTTGTATTTACCGATGTACGACTTTTTCAGTATTTTGTTTTGAGTCGGCCATTAAATGTATACCGAACGCGGACCTCGGAGAAGACACTAAATGACAATCGCAACAAGTATAATGGAACAGCCATCGTGGAACAGCTGTACTTTTCCATTCATTGATAATTGATAACTAGAAATGTAAACAAACATTACGTCTTCCGTAGATTGTATATAATGGACTGTTGTTCTCGACGGCTACTGAATTTGATTTTTTTATTTCCAATGCGTTGTTATGATTTATTTCAAAACGGCCACATCGTTTCATTGACGGTTCAGCGTTTAGTAAGGCATCAATCTTCCATATTCATACATCTACACACAAAATTTTATGAATGGGAAATTCATTCGGTGATTAATTAACGAATTTGGGCACCATTTAAGTGTTGAAAAGTTCGTGCAATAAAATTAATGTTCAATGAAAATAGACTATTGAGTGTTAGAGTTTTTTATGAGATCAGAAAGATGTGTACGGGGTTTCCTGAAAAGGATTCTTTTAGCATGGGTATGATCACTAATGTTTGATTGCGTGAGGTTGGTCACCCGGGGTCGTAACATAGGATAGAATTCTATCCTTTGGATAGACACTAATCCAAAAACTACAAAATTGTAGGAGAAACAGAATCTTCTAATGTTTGCTTGAGTGTATTTCACCATAGTTCACTTTTAGATTTCTCTAAAGGAGAAATATCATATAACCATCATTCATCACAAGGTGAACCTTTAATTCTTCTATTCTTTATTGGTTAAACAGAAATATGTACAGTATTTCATACCACCCAGTAGAATTTTAATTTGTTTTCATTCATTATATTCATTAATTAGCTGCTAATTTAAAAATTTTAGCTTTTGCTTTTGTGTGAGCAAAAGCATTCGCAATATATACTATAAAACACAGTCTTTGAACACTAAATTATGTAAGAAATAAAAGATTTTTGCAGTCGATCTTTAATTGCAGTATTTCTACATTTGTAATCACTGTTACAATAAAGGAATGTACTTTCACACAGTAAAAAAAATTCAACCATATAACTCTGTCTAATTGGATGGTATAAAGTCTGGTATCCAAAGTTTATCCAATGATATATCTCACATATATTGAATTAAGCATACTGTTAATATTGTTTGGCTGCCGAAAATTTCTTGTTAGTGATTCATGGCAAAAACTATATATCTGCTATTTAACTGCACCTTATGGAATTGATAATTTTTGGAAATTTGTATAAATTTCCTTTTATCTAAAGAGACTGATAATGTAAAAATCATCAAAGAGGCAGTGATACAAAAAAATTGATGGGTGTTCCATGAAACACTTGTGTCGCCTGCACTACAGAAGAGCCATTTTGGCAAAGTGAACCTCTAAATCTTTAAAATCAAAATTTTAAGTATCAAGTACACAATTAAATCAAGTGATCAACAAATTCTGAAAGGTTGGTTGGAATATGACTTCTAGTTCTGAAAAAGTACCACATTAACAAACTAAATTGACAAATGAGCTATTTTGGCTAAGTGAACCTCTAAAATCTGTAAAAGCAAATTATTACATATTAGATGCACAACAAGATCAGGTGAACAACATATCCTGCAAGTTTGGTTGGAATCTGACTTATAGCTATGATGGAATTGAGGATTATCTAAGCAGAGTAACAAATGAGCAACTTTGGCTCTGTTAACCTCTAAAATATGTAAAATCAAAATTCTAAGTATCCGGTGCACATCTACACCAGGTGAACAACATATCCTGAAAGTTTGGTTGGAATTGGACCAGCAGTTTTGAAGGAGTTGCGCTTTCAAAAGCCGACAGACCCACAAATGAGCAATTTTGGCTCCTTGAACCTCTAAAATCTGTAAAATCAAAATTCTAAGTATCAGGTGCACATCTAAACCAGGTGAACAACATATCCTGAAAGTGGTAGGAATTGGACTAGCAGTTTTGAAGGAGTTGCATATTCAAAAACTGACAGACCCACAGATGAGCAATTTGGCTCCGTGAACCTCTAAAATCTGTAAAATCAAAATTCTAAGTATCAGGTACACATCTACACTAGGTAAAAAACATATCCTGAAAATTTGGTTGGAATTGGACCAGCGGTTTTGAAGGAGTTGTGGATTCAAAACTGACAGACTCACAAATGAGCAATTTTGGCTCCGTGAACCTCTAAAATCTGTAAAATCAAAATTCCAAGAATCAGGTGCACAACTACACCAAGTGAACAACATATCCTGAAAGTTTGGTTGGAATCGGACTAGTAGTTTTGAAGGAGTTACGGATTAAAAAACCGACAGATGACGCAGGACGATGACGACGTAGGACGACGACGACGACGTAAGACGACGGATAGTAATCCCTATGTGTCGACTCTGCTTACAGCAGGCGACACAAAAATATCAGGATACTGTCAAGACATCACCAGCAGACTGCTATGCTTTTGTAATACTTGTCTGTGTTCAAATGTATTGTAAAATTACCCTAAAACTAAACAACATCAAATTAAAATAGAAATTTCAATTTATTTAAATTTTATATAAAATTATTTTTATCCTTTTGTGAATTACATTTTGTTTTTAATACAGACTCAATCATGGCGTAATGCATCAAACTTGCCCAGATGGACTCACTTGATACTGGCCTTGATAAAGAGTGTATCAAAAACAGCAAAATATCCTATATTCCATATATATTGGCTCTTCAAATATATATGTCAAATAATTATTTTTTCCTCAACAATAGGTCAACTAGATCTTTTTTGAGTTATTAATTACAATAATATTTTATCGCAGGACTTTCTCCTCAATTAGTTAATTTTCTCTATCAGGATGCATAGATTAGTATATCCTTTTTGTGTGTTTCCATGTGTGTTGATCAACTTTGTTCTATGAGACCTTTTTTCATTATTTCCATAAAATAATGACAAGTAGACCTTAATGAAACTTTGTGTTTGAATAAAATATAAAGATAAACATGCTTCAGGAACTACAAATTTGGACTGTTATACTTAGCCTTAAAATAAGGACAGACTTTAGAACTTGACTTTTAGAAAGAAAAGATGCAAATAATATATCTTATCTTAATGACATTATATAAGTATATACAGTGTTTTTATAGCATAGAAGGATGCATAATGACTTCTTATAGTGAAAACCTGAAATTACTTTTGATACCAGTATTACCATTTTAACGTTGTTATTCTTTTTTGTTGAAAAAGACTGTGGAGTAGAAATTTTAATTAAAAACACGAAGGACAACTTTACAATCCCTCTCAGAATGTAGGCAAATGGAGCAGGATATGTCAATGTTGTGCTACTTCAAAATATATCTACAACCTTACCCATAGACACATGTCTGGATGATCCAAAGAAGAAATACACAATAACTGGGAAGAAAGACACATACAGTCCATACACTGGGTCCAGTCCTGTCAACATACCATATGCCATACCTACAAAAAATTTATATTATGTTATCATACCATGTATTATAAACACTTTAAGCAACAATTATCGACATAAAGCATTATTGCATACCAAAAATAAATTTTCATGCTATAAGCCCTAGCAAAAGCATTTTTAAGACACCAAAAACAGACAGTGATCTGTGCATCTGATGACATAGTTCTATTTGGTTGAAATAAACTGTGGACACAGGAAATGTCTCACCCGCCCCAATTGCATTGCCTTAATTTGCACATTGATCTACTGCAGCAGGAATAAAAATAAAATATAATCTTTAACTGTGTTTACAATTTCCTTGGAAAAAAATGATGTGATCACTCATGCATGACTACGGGGCCAGGGCCACCATCTGGATGTGGAATCGGTATGTACAACCCAAAATGCACCTGCATATCAAATATTAAGTGCCTAGGACTACTGGTATAGGCTGTACAAACTGCTTGATAAAAACTTAGAGTTATTGTTCATGCGTGACTAATGGGCCAGGGCCACCATCTGGGCGTGGAATTGGTATGTACTCCCCAAGACGCAACTGCATGTCAAATATCAGGTGCCTAGGACTACTGGAATAGGCTGTACAAACTGTTTGCTAAAACCTTAAAGTGATCGTTCATGCATGACTAAGGGGCCACGGCCACCATCTGGGCGTGGAATCGGTATGTACTCCGCAAGACGCAATACTGGTATAGGCTGTACAAACTGCTTGCTAAAAATTTAAAGTGATCGTTCATGCATGACTAAGGGGCCAGGGCCACCATCTGGGCATGGAATCGTTATGTACTCCCCAAGACGCAACTGCATGTCAAATATCAAGTGCCTAGGACTACTTGTATAGGTCGTACAAACTGCTTGCTAAAAACTTAAAGTGATTGTTCATGTGTGACTAAGGGGCCAGGGAAACCATCAGGGTGTGATATCAGTATGTACTCCCCAAGACGCAACGGCATGTAAAATATGAAGTGTCTAGGACTCCTGGTATAGGCTGTATTGCTAAAAACTTAAAGTGATCGTTCATGTGTGACTAAGGGGCCAGGGCCATAATCTAAGTAGGGATTTGAGTTGTACCCATAATAATACAACTGCACATCAAATACTATGGACCTAAAACTAACATAAGCTTGTTAATTTACAATAGTTTGCAATTGTTGACGCCGCCGCCGGAAACGCTATCCCTAAGTCTCGCTTCAGCGACTTTCTCATCGCAGGTCAGACAAAAACTAGAGCTGTCCCTGAATGGCAGCCAGTTATACCCCTTCTTATTGAACCCTGAATCAAATGGCAAGTGTTAATTTAAGCGTGTGTGGACACAATACAGTTGTGGACACAATACAGTTGTGGACACAGTACAAATGTGGACACAATAAAAGTATGGACACAATGATATACATCAATCTTTATTCCAGAAAATATTTAAAGACGAGTTACCGGTATCTCCCCTTCAAAAGTTCAAAAAGCAACCCTATTTCTTCATGTACATCTTCAGATGGTATACTACAACTGTGTAACATTTCATCAAAATCCAAGTACCCGTTTAAGAGGACATGCGTCAACAAGGTTTGTCTCCCTTTTTTCCAGAAAATATTCAAAGATGAATTATCCCCTTTGATATTTTGGGCAGCAACCATATAACTTCATGCACATCTTCAGCTGGTGTACTAATACTGTGTAACATTTCATAAATATCCAAACAGCTGTTTAGAAAAACATGCGCTTACAAGGTTCCCTCCCCTTTTCCAGAAAATATTCAAAGATGACTTATCTCCCCCTCAAAATTTCAGGCAGCAACCACATTACTTCATGCACATCTTCAGATGGTGTACTTCAACTGTGTAACATTTCATCAAAATACAAGCAGCTGTTTAGGAGAACCTGCATTGACAAGGTACATGGATGGACAGATAGACAGACGGACATACAGACAGGCGGGTTGACGGACAGACAGGGCGATTCCTATATACCCCCAAAACTTGATTGGAAAAAAGGGGGGGGGTATAATAAACAACTGTCAGATGACACATTTTAAATTTTTAAATTGAGACTCAGACTCTCAGCCTGTATAATGTACCTGGCAAATGTTCCTTGGCAATCAGGGTACATACAAATACAATGTATATGCTAAATACAGTTGAACTTAAAATGGCTTGAACCCCCAAGGGACAGTTCAAGCTAGAAGAATGTCAGAGCTATCAAGGTTGGACTGAGCTTGAGGTGTAAATGTGAAATTACATGTTTGCACAGTACAGAATACAAATGTTTTATTTTCAATTTTGATAATGTTCAAGATTAAGCATGATTTTTACAGGTAACTTCTGTTACGTTTTCTCTTGTATCCATAACATCTTTTTTCCTTTTTTTTCCTGCCCGGTTGCCCTCAGGAGAAGGCTGTCCTGGCCAAAATGTTGGGCACCCTTCTTTCTGTTCCTTTTAGATATTTTTATTTTTTGTTTTAATTTGTACATTTGGTGTATTTTTACTTTTTAATTGTGGCCTTCCATACCATTTCCACTTTGTTCGTTTACGTTAATTTTTGGCCATTTTACAACATATATTTCTATATTTTCTATATATCTGGTTCAGTTAAATTTCTTTCAATCATTTAAGATGAGATTATCAGAAAGTTTTTCCCATAAGGTCCTATGTTGAAATATGTTCTGGGCCGACGACTAAATATGTTCTAAATAAGGGCCATGCTTTCTTGAAGGATAGGAACCAAATAAGCACTTGGACCTGCATATCACAGCATTCTGGTACAGTTTGTTTTCATACGCTTAATACATTCAGAAATCATAATATATAATCAGCAATACTGCATGGAGTTTTTATGAAATTATAAGTTAAACCCAGATATTTATCTTGTCCATTAATTTTACAACTTGTTCCATTATGTTATATTTTGTATGTCAATATAGAGAGATTGCAAGGCTACATATAGGAAATCTAACGAAAAGATCTGAACCTTGAAGAAAGTTTTACGCAAAACTATTGCATTCATGACGTAAATATTTCTGATAAATGAAATACTTCCTTTATAAACTATTTGATCATTCCACTTTTAATTCTTCTGAAAAAAACTGCTTACACTAATTTGCAATTAAATGAAATTTTAAGCTCAACTGACCCAAGGTTCAAAATGAAGCAAAGCAAAAACTAAGAATGAAAATCACAGCTATACAATATTGGATTTCTTTTTTATGACTACAATATATGGTGCTGACAAATTACTTCGGTACCTATTTCATCTGATTTCTAACTTCAAAAGGGATATAACTCAAATAAACACAATGAATCAGAATACCTTTTCAATGTGCATCTTCTTTATTACTATATGTACAAAATTTCATGTAATTTTGTTGCACAGCATGCAGTTTTGAAGAAGTTGAGTTGCTATGAAAAACTTTTTCAGTAAAATTCAAAGTTCACAAATGATTAACTCCAAAAAAATATACTGAACCAGAATTTGCTTTGAATATGCAAATTTCCAAAATTTCATGAGTTTCTGTGGAGTAGTTTCTGAGGAGTTACAATGACAAGAACACGGATGACAGGCAGACAGACTTGAGAGCGATGGATGGGTCAAAAACTTGTTGCATGGGATATAACAATACACATTTTTCAGATGGGGTATTACAATGCAAAATACTACTGTTCTTCAAACGAGATGTGTTTGAGAAACACTACATACACCCCCACCCTTCCCCCACCCCCACCTACAATTTTATTTGAAAAGGAAATCTTATCATATGTTGTTTAGAGTTATCTTTCTTTGCATCCAAAACATATGAACATGGATCTAACACTTAAATTTTGACCTCTGTGACCTTGACCTTTGACCTGACCTAATTCGGTTTGGCATATTTATCTTCCTCTTGACTAGACCTATACACTTGCCAAGTTTGATAAGTCTATCTTGAGTAATTCAAAAGTTATAGCCAAGTTTAAAGCTATGGACGCACAGACACACAGACTTACAGACAGGACAAAAACAATATGCAACCCGATCCTCAATCTGGGGGCATAAAAAAGTTTTGAAATTTTAAAAATAAAATAAATTGCCTGTTGTAAATAAAAAAAGCTTTTCAGTGCTGTTACCACAACTATTCATCAAAGTGATAAGTGGAAAATATCTTTTTTTAAATTTTACAACCGATTCTCTGACTTCCAACAATCAAGTTCTAAAACTGAAAGATTGGTTCCGCCATCTTTTATGCCTTTATTTTCAAATGTGTCACCAATTTGATATATTGGAAGCACAATATGAAAAGACACAGACTCAAAAATGAGCAATTTTGGCTCCGTGAACCTCTAAAATTTGTTAAATCAAAATTCTAAGTATCAGGAGCACAACTACACAAGATGAACAACATATCCTAAAAGTTTGGTTGGCATTGAGCAAGCAGTTTTGAAGGAGTTGCAGATTCAAAACCGACAGACTCATAAATGAGCAATTTTGCCTCCGTGAACCTCTAAAATTTGTTAAATCAAAATTGTAAGTATCAGGTGCACAACTACACTAGGTGAACAACATATTCTGAAAGTTTGGTTGGCATTGGACAAGCAGTTTTGAAGGAGTTGTGAATTCAAAACCCACAGACTCACAAATGAGCAATTTTGGCTCTGTGAACCTCTAAAATGTGTAAAATCAAAATTCTAAGTATCAGGTGCACAACTACACAATATAAACAACATATTCTGAAAGTTTGGTTGGCATTGGACAAGCAGTTTTGAAGGAGTTGTGGATTCAAAACCGACAGACTCACAAATGAGCAAATTTGGCTCTGTGAACCTCTAAAATGTGTAAAATCAAAATTCTAAGTATCAGGTGCACAACTACACAATATGAACAACATATCCTGAAAGTTTGGTTGGAATCTGACCAGCATTTTGAAGGAGTTGCGGATTCAAAAACCGACAGACGACGCAGGACGACGACGACGACGTAAGACGACGGATAGAAATCCCTATGTGTCGACTCTGTTTATAACAGGCGACACAAGAGTTCTGGATTCAAAACCGACAGAGTCACAAATGAGCAATTTTGGATCTGTGAACCTCTAAAATGTGTAAAATCAAAATTCTAAGTATCAGGTGCAAACTACACAATATGAACAACATATCCTGAAAGTTTGGTTGGAATCTGACCAGCAGTTTCGAAGGAGTTGTGGATTCAAAAACCGACAGACGACGCAGGACGACGACTACGCAGGACGACGACGATGACGTAAGACGACGGATGGTAATCCCTATGTGTTGACTCTGCTTACAGCAGGCGACACAATAAGTGTAAGAAATGAATGACAAAAAGGAATGGCTAGTGCAAGAAGAGTATAAAACTCAAAATTGATAATTACCTCATATAAATAAAAGATATCATAAAAGATATAAATTGAACCCTTTTCTCTATTTCATTTTTTTAAAACAGTGGAATTAAAATAACATATTTTGACATATTTTTTAATAATCTTCATTGATTTTAATTCCTCCATTCATTGTAATATATAAAGTAATCCTTACCTTGTGGTATGTGCATTATTCCAACAGTAAGACCAGATATAACATCACTCGGCAGATCAGATTTAACGTCATATGATTTCATTATCGACAAAAATGGAAAGATGGCAAAAAGAAAGTTCTTGAAACATGACTTTGAGCATTGGCATTTGGAACAGGCTTTCAGACATGATGCTTTTAAAGAGCTCTGAGGCCGGACTCCAGCTTCAAATCCTTCATCAAGTTTCTGTTGGTTAAAGATCGGTCGGTCAATCAGAACTTTAGCATGACCATTTTCACGTACATCCAGAAGAGACTCACTCAGCTCTGAGTCGTCCTTCATTTTCTGTTTCCCTGAAAGATTTAACATATAACTAGCTCAAATACTTTTGTTAAAATACTTAATTACGGAAAAATTTCCAATAAGTTCACATAAAAACAGCAGCAAGCCTATTTTCAAGTCAATATAATCTTTTGTAAGAAATCAAAAATACATCAGCGCTGTAACGAAAATTAATATCTAATCAAAGGGTAACCTTCTAAAAACAGAATAGAAAGGAAATCTTGAATAATTACCTGTACTATTCAACATGCAGTTTGTTTTCAAACAAGTACTGATGACCCGCTAAGCAGAATAATTCAAGCTCAAGGTGTTTTGATTGTACAACGTAAGATTTATTAATGAAAGGACACCTATAATTGTTAATTTTGACACCCTATTCAGACAGGTACAACAAATTATACCAATAAGTGTCCCCTGAGTGGACAGAGAGTATATTTTTCATACCTCCAATAAATCGTAGGCATGTATCTCAATTAAACATCAGATCTATCTATTATAAATGATAAATGTACAGAGGTCATCGTAACTGCCCCATTGTTGTTATGACAGAGTATTATATCATTTTGGAATGTAAGGAAACAGATTACAATATTTGTATTTTCTATCAAAAAGTGATAACCTTACATATTATTAAACTTATTTAACGTCATAACATAATCACTGAATGACAGAATTTAATTCATCTAACTGATATAAAAGTCAGATATGTTGAATTGCAATTTAGAACACAAATCGTTTATATATTATTAGTTTGACAAAATTTCAAATCAGTAAGGTTAGTTTCTGGTTTTTGATAACTGAACTATATATTTAGCTTCAGTCTCATTGAACAATACAGGAAAAAGTGATGTTAATCTTCAATTTTCTTAACAATTCTTGCATCACTTCAAGTTATACTAGTACATGATGAAAATAACACTAGGAATAATAAGGAATATGAGAAATGGAATAATAAAAATACTAATACAACATGTAAAAGTAAAAAAGAATGTAATAAAAAAAATTGTTACTACCAGTACTGAAAAACAGTATATTTGAACATCTGAAAAGGGAGCATTTCCAATGGATGAAGCACTATATTATGTTGGTCCTTCAACCATCATATACGAGTTACTTCAGTAAAACATAATTTAAATTTTCTAATTAATTTTTGTCTCTTTTTGGTTTCGAATGGCTTACACTATAGAACGACTCAAAGTGCAACAATGAATATGAAGGCACAAATCATATCAAAATCTGATTTCAAAAAAATGGAGCAATCACCTACGCCCTATTCTATCAATAAAAAACAGAGTTTGCAATACATGTAAAATTGAAAGTAGAGTTTCTTGCTACTAAAGCAACTATATTAATTCTCCACAGATTACAAATATAATAGAGGATACATGATAAAATGTCAAAACTGGAAGACTTTATCAAGATTGGTTGCTAAAATCAGTATGGAAATTTCTGTCTTGTCAAGGCCTAAGTACATGTACATTAAGTTCTAATATTTACACTCAATTACCTATATAACCCAATAATTCACAATATTTCGACATCACCCTTTTATCAATGAACTTTTAACTTGAAAAAGATAAAAATCACTCAACCTGTATCTATATGGATATTACATAATTGTGATTTTTTTATTACGTTTTTGCTTGTTCGTTTGTTTTTTGCAGGAGGGGGTCTGTCTTTAATATAGTTTTATTTTTAATTTTACTACACTTTTTTTTATCTAGGTATGTATTTTTAATTTCTGCTTGAAATAATTTAATCCTCAAATGTCTCTTGTTGTTGTCTTCAGAAATAAAGTCTATCCTTTTGTAATCCTAAGATTGCTTCATCAACAAGATCTCTTCTATCATATAAATATTTTTCAAACTCATTTTCAAATGACATAGTTGATGTACTATAGTAGTGCCAGACATCTGTCTTTGAAATGTAATGTAAGCCATATAATCAAAAAATATTATTTAATATGACATTTCTTTCAACAAATATTTATATCTTTGACATGAAGAAATTAGCTAGCTTTATAAATTAAGGCACTGATAACCAAAGACAGAGTAATAAGACAGTGTCATGTGTAAATATTTCAAGACAAGACTACCTTTGAACAAATATTATTTTGATTTTCTCAATACTAATAGGAACAGGAAAACATATTATCAAATATGTTACAAACTCAAAACATCTAAAAGAGACAAGGGAAGGGAACAGTAGGATGTGACAGCTGCTTATCCCCATTTCCATTTGTTTTGTTTTATTTAAAAATAAGTCAATTTAAGACTATAAGACAAAATCTAACTACAAAAGATCATCTATGCAGTATTCCAAACCTAAATGTAATGCCAGTCGTTCATATATGAAATATTGGTCAAGGTGACCTAATTCTTAGCAGGAGACTTGTGCCTATCTCAACTGCATATAAGTATACAAATTGTTACATCTCTACAAATTCTAGAATCACAGAATGTACTAACTTTAAGAACACTCACTGATGCATGACATGTAGGTCAAGTGTGCCTATTACTGCTGGTATTTACCTCAAGTACTAGCTATCCATGATACATCTATTCTATTGATAAAGGTTCACTCATCTTGAATTTACAGGTCTTTAATTTTAGGACAGATGAGGAAAGGAATGGATAAATGGCAACATAAATTCTCTAACTCCGCCGGGTGAGGGGGTTGTTACATATTCATATAAGAACTTATGAAAATATTGTTACAAACAGACAGACATATAAATTTAGACTCAGAGTAAACCATTTACTATAGAATTTTTATGATTAAGAACCCCCATCTTCTTTAATTCGTTCAAATCGATGAAAAAAGGATGCAAAAAAAGTATTGCTTAGAAAACATCTACACCGCAAAAAAGGGATTTCCTCACTGCATCATTTATGATCATTTAAAAAATAATATAAATATTTTTCAAAGCTTTAATATTTGCAAAAAATGCAAAAAAAAAATTCTTGGACTTTTCAAAGATGGTCTTACCTTGAAACAAAGCCATAGTTGATGTCTGACCTTGTGTACAGACACCTGGTAATACGACTGAATACCTAACCGTTATCCTTTATCAGTTTAAACAAATCTATGTCCTTGTTTCCGTGGAGGACAATTGGCTTTCTTTAGCCACTTTTGTCTGTCATTTTTAAATCTATCTAATTCACTTCAAAGTGAGACTAAGAAAATTTACAATTTTTCACAAGATTTGAGTAAATAAGTAAGATATAGGTGCATTTGATCTACCGAAAGTACCATTAAATATAGAACTCTTAAAAACATGTTTGTAAATACAAAATATATCACTTTTCACCAGTGACATCAATGTCAATGTTGTTGTAATTAATGGTTGTTTACAATCGATATCAAATTAATAAATAATATCTTATAAAGGAAGAAAAATGATGTACAAGTGCATTACATGATGCACATCCTGTTGTCGCTTATCCCAGATAATCTTTTCTAAAATGTAAATCATACAATTTTTTTACTTGTTAATTTCAAGATCATTACTTTTATAACCTCTTCAAAAATAAAAGACTCATGCCAAAAATTCAAACCCAAACTGCAACTCATATCTTGTAAATTCACATTACAAATATCAAGTCAATGTCTGAAAAAATGTCCAGATTTTTTCTGTAACCTGGAAAATTTAAGTAATAAGGTAAATAACTCCATAAAAAAAGAGCTTTTTTTTTTTAAACATATAGATGAAACTCATTTTGTAAGTCATCACAGTAATTCTCACATACAAAATCAATGTCTTAAGCTGTGTTGAAAAAAGGTTTAATACTGTTTTTTTAAAAAATGGCAACAACTAATACAAAGTTGATAAATCCTGGTGTTACTAAAACTTGATCTATAACTCATACCTGATCTGTAATTCGTGGAAATGAACAGAATACCAAAAACAAAGCCAAAAGCTTAAATTATGCTTACAGACAGACAGACCACAACTTAAATCAACTAGAACAGACCATTGACATTTCATACTGTATTTGCTCAGACTTAACACCAATAATTGGTTCCTTGTTCTAAGCTTAAACCTCTTATTTCTCTTTTTGCCAGAACAGACACTGTACCCCTCTCCAACCTGTAATTGCTCAAAACCAAAAGGCTTGTCCCTTCAATTCCACTGCAGCTTGCTAAGTATGCCTCATATGATAAGGCTACATGAAAAAGACTATTATAACTATGAACGGAATTTTTCGGCCACCTGTTGTGGCCAATTTTATCTAATTTTCTTGTATTATTGACAACATATATTTCAAATGAGGCAAAGGTTGGCAACAAAAAAAGCCCATCTAATTTTCTTGTATTATTTACAACATATATTTCAAATGAGGCAAAGGTCAGCAACAAAAAGGGCCCATCTAATTTTCTTGTATAATTTACAACATATATTTCAAACAAGGCAAAGGTAGGCAACAAAAAGGGCCCATCTAATTTTCTTATATTATTTACAACATATATTTCAAACGAGGCAAAGGTTGGCAACAAAAAGGGCCCATCTAATTTTCTTGTCTTATTTACAACATATATTTCAAACGAGGCAAAGGTTGGCAACAAAAAGGGCCCATCTAATTTTCTTGTCTTACATGTATTTACAACATATATTTCAAACGAGGCAAAGGTTGGCAACAAAAAGGGCCCATA
>MJUU01051291.1:51402-63361 GCA_002080025.1 Modiolus philippinarum | reverse complement strand
TTACTGTGCTTATCCAAAATGCTTTTACCTCTCCCAATAGGTATTGTGCTACCAATCTACCAAATTGGTAACACAATTGGGATGAAAGAGGAATAGGATTGCTGAACCAATCTTACAGTTTTACAACTCAACTGTTGCTATCAAACTATAAAATTGGTTGAACAATTTGCAAAGTTGATACTCACCTCTGGATATCTTCTTAAACTTTATTGTCAATTTATGAAAGAAAACTGCCCTTGTATACCATGAAAATTTTCTTGGTATAGGGAAATTCTTATCTTTACTTTTGCAAATAGTCTTCATCACTTTTCATTATTTTTGTTATGAATACAAAAACAATCTTATAATACCATATCTGACAAGTTTTCATATTTTTCATCTGAATTTATATTATGATAAACGTTTTTGGGAAGAAAATGTGAAACTACTGTTTTTATTATGGGAGATAATTATATCTTATTTATGACCTCCCTTGCTCATTTTTTCAGTTTTTCCATTTTTACCAAGAAATGATATAAAATGATATTTTTTTAATGAGCATACACCAAGCAACACAAAAAATTAATTATTAACTGAAAATAGACTGTAAAACGAAATATTTGGCATTTTCAATTTTTTCTATGCAATTCCTGAAAACTGAATTGCCCTATGTAAATAAACTCACTATTTAGTTTATATATCTGAATCTGTCACCACACACCAATCTTAAAGTAAAGAATTCCTGTGGTAAGTATCAACTTTTCAAATTGCTAAACCAATTTTACAATTTGATTGCATCAATTGAATTGTAAAATTGTAAGATTGGTTCAGCAATCTTTTACTTCTTTCACTCCAGTTGTGTTACCAATTTGGTAGATTGGTAGCACAATAGCAACTGAAAGAGGTAAAAACATTTTGGATAAGCACAGTAACAAAACAAACATTCTTTGAAATTTAAAAGTGTTATCTACAAAGCTAAATGCTTACATAATTGTTAGCAGACAATACAAATGTAACTTCACGAACTTAAACATGATTTCTAAAAACATTAAGCAATAACAAATCAAGCTTTTCTTTTCTTTCAAGATTTTCTCATGAGAACTGGAAACTCAGTAATTATGACTAGTTAAACTTCAAAAAAAATCAAAGAATTAAATTTGAATGTTAAATTTGAATGTTCTATTGTAAAGCATGTTTTTTTCCTGTTTGGCCTACAATGATGAGCTTCTAATTGTTTGCTTATAACAGTACAATTTGAATATTTACCAACATAAAACTAATTAAATATCATTTAAATACAAAACTGATAATATAAAGTTATGTCATACTGTCAGTACAAAATGATGAATTCAATCTCACAATCTTCCGATTTAAAGCTCACAATCTTCCGATCATTGACCCATCACAATAACAATCCCATTCAAAGTGTCTATATGTTCTGGCTTTTTCTGATTGAGCAGAACTGATAACTCAAGTCTTTTTCTTTTTTCTATCAATGATTTCAAAAATATGAAACTAAAATTTTCATAGTCAAACCTTTGGGAGTTAGCATGTTTTTCTGCACCATTAATAAAACAGTGGAATGATAGAGGCTTGGATTCTAATGATTAAGCAGTGGAAAACATAATAAACAGGAGGCTCTCAAGAGCCTGCATTGCTAACCTGGACCATGGCTGACATAGATAAAATACATTTCCAATAGGAAAAACGAAACATAAAATTTAGCAGAATACTTCTTTTTCTAAAATTTCAGTATTCTTGTTTGGTTTCCATGACAACCAAAAGATCCACCATCCATTACAATCCATAACAGAACACCATTCAAAAAAAAATTGGGCAGGGGTTCCCCATATAATTTAAGTAATACATATTGCTTAAATTAAAAAATTCAGACCACAAATTAATTCAAATAAAAATTCAAAAATTTGGGCAGAGGTTCCCCTTAAAATCAATAGGCCCAATGTAAAAACTATGTTCCAGATGGTGGCCATCTTGGATGAGGTACGGACCTGCCAGATACATTTTTTGGATGGGACCACCTAAGGACCATTGTGGCTTAGTTTGATTCTAATTGGACTAGTAGTTTCTGAGAAGATCTTTGAATGTATATTCCATAGGGTCCAATGTTAAAACTATGTTCCCCCCTGGTGGCCATCTTGGATGAGGTACGGACCTGCCGGATACCTTTTTTGGAAGGGACCATCTAAGGACCATTGTGGTTTAGTTAAGTTTTAATTGGACTAGTAGTTTCTGAGAAGAAGATCTTTGAATGTATTTTCCATAGGTTCAATGTTAAAACTATGTTCCCCCCTGGCGGCCATCTTGGATGAGTTATGGACCTGCCGGCTGCCTTTTTTGGAAGGGACCATCTACGGACCATTGTGGCTTAGTTAAGTTTTAATTGGACTAGTAGTTTCTGAGAAGAAGATCTTTGAATGTATTTTCCATAGGGTCCAATATTAAACTATGTTCCCCGCTGGCGGCCATCTTGGATGAGGTACCGACCTGCCGGATACCTTTTTTGGAAGGGACCATCTAAGGACCATTGTGACTAAGTTTGGTTATAATTGGACTTGTAAATTCTGAGAAGAAGATCTTTGAATGTCTTTTCCATAGGGTACAATGTTAAAACAATGTTCCCCGCTGACGGCTATCTTGGATGAGGTATGGAACTGCCGGATACCTTTTTAGAAAGTGACCATCTAAGGACCATTTTGACCAAGTTTGTTTATAATTTGACTGGTAGTTTCTGAGAAGAAGATCTTTTGAATATCTTTTCCATAGGGTCAAATGTTAAAACTATGTTCCCCGCTGGCGGCCATCTTGGATTAGGTACGGACATGCCAGATAAAATTTTTAAAGGGGACCACCCAAGGACTATTGTGACCAAGTTTGGTTATAATTGGCCCAGTGGTTTCAGAGGAGAAGATCTTTGAATGAAAAGTTTACCACAGACGGATGACGGACGACGGACAGACAGACGGACGCCAGACGCCAAGTGATGGCAAAAGCTCACCCTGACATAGCCAGGTGAGCTAAAATAGCAATAAACAACAAAAAACAAAGTCCAGAGACGTGGCAAAATTGAGATACACAAGATACTGTAAAAAATATGTCAAAATAACAAACATAAAACTCTGAACTAAAGCACTAACATTGTGAACTCCCATAAAAACCGAAAGAGACATCAGGTGCTCTGGAGGGTATATAAGCATGTCTTGCAGTTTTACAACATCCATCACATTGTAAGTGAATTGACAAAACCATTAACCTTAAATCCATGAAGTATTGCTATATAGTTGTCTCCTTAAACTTGTATAATTTTGTACTTAAACGATTCCATTTATTGCAGTTCATCCATGTTTGATAGTACAAGGTATAAATTCTGGAAGGGTAGAGATCTTACCGATCTTTACTTTATATGTCCCTGCCATCAGCCTGGGACAATTGTCAATTTTTTTTGTATCATTAGATAATACTGTGATAATACTGCACATATTTCACCAGTTATAGTCATTAAAAGCTTTCTAAAAGGTATGGGTTCATGCTCAAAGACGATAGTCATTTTATTAGTGTCCATACTTTGTATTTGGGTGGGTAATTTGGTTTTGAAGCTGTAGCATCATTGGCACTTGTCCCATTGTTCTATTCCTGACATAACAGACACTTTATTATGTTTATGAACAATTTCTTCAACAACTTGCATAATTTATTACAACTTTGTATATTTCTGCATTTTTAAATTTCATATGACACACTTTAGTCTTCTTATAAGTTTAATATGACAGATTAAAGATATTTAGGTGCAATTTAACCACATCATAATTTGTTATCCTAGTCGTAATATATTTGTACCAACCTTACAAAAACAAATTTAAAAAGATGTTTTGTCAATTTAACACATATTAGTTACATGTAGGAATTGTAAAATTTTATGATCTTTTACTTTGTTATTTGCAATCTTGCATTTAATTAAAAGGACAGCAGTTTTCCCACTATTACTGACGCAAACTCCAAAAAGTTATTTGGTTGAACCTTATGCTTCAAGGACATAAAAAAAATATTAAAAAATAAAAACTTCCTTTCTCCAAAACTGTAGGAGGAGTTATCCGGACAATAGTCCCACTTAGTGATGACAGACGGACTGATGGACTGACAGACTGACGGACTGATGGACCAACGTACCAGTCAAAAACTATATACCCTCCGCAACTTCTTTGCGTGGGGTATAATAAAACTAGTGAATGAAATTATATACCATTTGTAGAAAAGAGAATTTTCAAATATATATACCTGAAATCATTTATGGACAAACTATGAAGGGCAATAACTCTTACAAACATTTGCTGGACAAACTATACTTCAACGACAAAATGTAGTAACTGAAATTACTGAACATTTTGTAATATATGAGACATTAAGTTCAAATAAAAAGAGAATTATGGAAGTTTTGTTTTTGATACAAAATATATTGGCAACAATAATGGAAGAGCCCACTTGTGAAAAGTCTATTATATATATTGGTGACAATAATGGAAGAGCCCACATGTGGAATTAAGTCTATTATTGGAGACAATATTTGATGTATCAGAAACAGAACTTCTATTATTCTTTTTATCGGTAATTAACTTAATTATTTGATAAAATAAATTTTGAAAAATGAAAATCAATTTTTCAAGTGCCTCACGAGATCGAAGAAAACTCATACAAATTACTGATACTATGAAATAATCATAGAACTAGAGAATGTGTCTATAACGGCCCATTTACACGATCAAAGTTTTCTATCAAAAACTTTGTCAAAGTTTTTTGATGGAAAACTTTGCCAAAAAAGCTTTGTCAAAGTATCCTGTTTACACGATCAAAGTCAATCATTCATAAAATTAGTTCCCTGTTACAAAATTGTGATGAATTGCACAATTTAACCAAAGTCATTCAACCATAAAAGAGGGTCGTACAGGGGGTACCGTGCACAGGTGTACGAGAAATAAAATGTCACAACACGAGGAACGAAAAATTAGGAATTGGCTTGCACGATGCCCTTTTTTCGGTTTGCACGAAACACGGCAAATAAAGACCCTCCAGCACTGCAACACGTGAAATAAAAAATGGCAAACAAGATGCATGAAAATAACCCTGTGCCACCCTCATAAAATGTAGCTGGTCATGGACACCCAATTGCTGGTGAAATATGCAGCTCTCTTTAAGATGAATATTGAGTGAATAATCATGATGCTACAATACATAGTAGTTGAGAAATAGACTTAAATGCAAAACTAAATCAAAGTCACTGAAGCATAGAAGGTAGGTCAAAGCCACCTACATGTAATTGTCAATGATTTGGGTAGTACTCATCACGACAATTATTTTGATGAAACATCATTGTCTTATAATGTGTAGTTGTTGAGAAATGGACTTTAATGCAAAACTTTACCAAAGTCACTGAAACGTAAAATGTAGGTCAAAGCCACCTAACTGTCAATGATTTGGGTAGAACTCATCAAGGACATTAATTTGATGAAACATCATTGTCCAATAATGTGTAGTTCTTGAGAAATGGACTTTAACACAAAACTTAACCAAAGTCACTCATGCATGAAATGTAGGTCAAAGAGTCAAACTACCTAGTGAACTCTGTAGTACTATCAAATATCTACCTAATGGCCAACTATTATTATTCTACCTCTTACAGTTTCTGAGAAATGTACTTAAACCCAAAACTTAACCGGACGTACTGACAAGGGTAACACTATATGCCCCTTCCACATTTGTGGATGGGGCATAAAAAGTTTTTTTTGAAACCGTAATAAAGCAAAGGACCTAGCTAACTCCTTAACATTTATAGGTGAACTCCATTAACAGTCTTCATTCAATAAAATTACAAAGGGCTTCACAAAACACAGGGAAATTTACAAGTGTTGAAAAGGCGTAACTACAGTAATAGAGGTATGTTCATGTATGAATTGTGATGCACATCTTAATGATCCGTGAGATCTGCCATAGTAAAGGAAGGGTTTGTAGTGAATTTGGTAGATCCAGCATTAGTCAACCTACATATTATTATTGTCTTCCACTAAAAATACAGTTGTGAATATTGTCTTTCCACACTGCCATACAGGGCCTTAGATAATGAAAATCAAAATCTAGGGAATTCTCCTTCAATGCAATAACTTCCTTCCATTGTTACTTCATTTCTACAAGCTTGAGATTTCTTAATTATAATCCATCACAGAAACAATTTCAAAAGATTAGAAGTTTTTTTTCCACCACTATAGTTGCTTAGCAGGGAAAAAATGTTCGCAAAGGAATATAAATGTATGACAACAGAATATATATCAGAATACTAAAGCAATTTCTCTCTGAATCACACAAAACTAATATGCCTTTCATAGATCCATAGGGATATATCAAATACAGTAAAAATTTGATATTGAGGATTATACAACATTGTCAGACTCAAATTGGCCCCTTAAGGGCAATAATCTTTGAAAACAACACTTAAATAAAATACATCCCATCATCTTTTGTATAACGCTTTCAATAATTTAATTTATTCAGAGTACTTAACACTAACCAAGATAAAGGAAATGTTTACATGCATCTAGGATAAAGACATGCATGTCAACACGGATTTAATAAAAAATAACCCATTACAAATATCTATAAACCCTTGCCACTTAATAAAAATTGCATATTTATGCAAATGCACTTGTCACTGTAATTACATCCTGTGGAGGATGCATGTGCAGATCACAGAATAGAGGATGGTTTACTTAGAGCAGTCAGAGACCTGAGAAGTATGCTTAACTTTGGGATAGATGCCATCCATCAGGGTTAATTTACAATGAATTCATTGTCACTTTCTCTGTACAGATCTATATGGAGAACAAGTCTGCAAAAAAGGCAGTTTCCCATTTTGATAATTTAAGGAAAATAGTCTTACATTAATTATAATATGTTAAAATATGTTAATGATCTGGGAAATCTGCCATAATTTGTTTAAATCTTCTTGCATTTGTTTACAACTGTTAGCCAGTTGACTTAGCTTTCAGGTCAACTGACTGTTGTTTACAGTGGCATAAACATGAAAGCAGTTTTTCCTTTATTCCTATCTATATTAAAACATATATAGCCAACATTTTTTTATTTTCTGTTTTACAGGAGAGCCTACCCTATTTTTTCAGAAAATGAAATAAAAATAAAAAGTGGTCAGGATAACTTTTATTTCTATCTTATATCCCTTCCCTATTTTCTTTGGATCTCAAAACATAGGTAATCAACGATTACAAAGTTCGCCTCGTTATGGCACATTGTCAGAGTAATCCAATTTTGCCTGGATGCTGATCTACCATCCGAGAAGTATGCATATGTAAGGTTACAGTGATCCTACCATGTATAGTTACTGAGATCTGAACTCATCCAAAAACTTGAATGTAAATCAATCAAGCGTAAAATATAAGTCAAAGTGACCTAATTTTGCCTGGATGCTGACCTACCATTAGAGTTGCATGCATATGCAAGATTACATGATCCTACCATGTATAGTGAATGAAATCTGAACTCATCCAAAAACTTGAATGTAAATCAATCAAGCAAAAAATATAGGTCAAAGTGACCTAATTTTGCATGGATGCTGACCTACCATCAAAGTTGCATACATATGCAAGGTTACATGATCCTACCATGTATAGTGACTGAGATCTGAACTCGGACTTAAACTTGAATGTAAGTCATTCAAGTGGAAAATATAGGTCAAATTGACCTAATTTTGCCTGGATGCTGACCTACCATCAGAGATGCATGCATATGCAAGGTTACATGATCCTACCATGTATAGTGACTGAGATCTGAACTCGGACGTAAACTTGAATGTAAGTCATTCAAGCGGAAAATATAGGTCAAAGAGACCCAATTTTCTTGGAGGCTGTGAGATAGCCCAAGATGCATCTGTATACAAAGTTTGATGATCCTACCCTTCATAGTTACCAAGATATATACCTAAATGCGGACGCGGACACAGAAGCGGACGTAGACGCGGACACCGGGGGTACTCCAATAGTCCCCCTCAACTTCGTTGAGGCGAACTAAAAATGAAAAATCACTTTCAAAATGGATGTTAATTATCAATGACATACACTCATTTCAGAAATAAAACGATGCCTTTCAAGGAAACTTTTATTTTTCCATCTCCACTATTTTCAATCATTAATTTTATTTTTATTTCATTGTATACTGCACTATTTTACATCAAAGTGTATTCATGGGCAAGAACCGTTTATCATAAAAATAACTTCTTTGCTTTTTTGTGACGTTAACTAATGAAATTGGGCGTTGCATTTACAATTAGAATTACCATATTCCTCTTATTAAGTTGAAAAGGGAAGCATTTATCAAATATTTCATGAAAGGATATGGAGTAAATGAACATGAGACCATAACCCATATGTTAACTCCAACTGCAATAATAACTGCAACTCCAATAATAAGTATGACAAAAACACTGTTACAAAACGAAGCTCTTGTAACGAAATTCTTCTATCTTTCATAAGTACACAATGTAATCAATGTAACTAGAGGCTAAGAGACTGAGCCTGTATCACTCACCTGACAAAATGCTACTATGCCATACATACCCAAAAATTATGTTTTATAACAATGGGGTCTAATGTATAGCTATGTCATCCATTTGCACCTATTGAAATGAGAAATTTTTGCAAAGGACCTTCAATACATTTAGTTCAACTTGCTTTTTGGTTGAATTTGCTTCAGTGGTTTCAGAGGAGAAGATGAAAGTGTGAATTTTCCCATAGGGTTCAATGTTAAACTATGTTGCATGCTTGCGGCCATGATTTTTATTGAAACGACAACTAAATGAGCAATCTTTGTAAAGGACTTTCTTATATTATTCCTGTAAAGTTTGATTAAATTTTCTTGAGTGGTTTCAGAGGAAAAGATGAAAATGTGATTTTCCCATAGGGTCCAATGTTAAACTATGTTATGTGCTTGCTGCCATGTTTTTTATTGGATCGGAATGAAATGACTAATCTTTGTTAAGAACCTTTAGTACATCATTCTTGTAAAGTTTGGTTAAATTTCCTTCAGTGGTTTCAGAGGAAAACATTAAAATGTGATTTTCCCATAGGGTCCAATGATAAACTATGCTTGGTGTCGGTGGCCATGTTTTTTATCGGATCGGAACAAAATGGGCAATCTTTGTTAAGGACCTTTAGTACATCATTCCTGTAAAGCTTGGTTGAATTTGCTTCAGTGGTTTCAGAGGAGAAGATGAAAATGTGATTTTTCCCATAGGGTCCAATGTTAAACCTTAGTTCCGCGCTAGCGGCCATGTTTTTTTATCGGATCGGAATGAAATGAGCAATCTTTGTAAAGGACTTTAAATACATCATTCCTGTAAAGTTTGGTTGAATTTGCTTCAGTGGTTTCAGAGGAGAAGATGAAAATTTGAAAAGTTAACAGACAACGGACGGACGGACGACGGACGCCAAGTGATGGCAATAGCTCACACTGACCCTTCGGGTCAGGTGAGCTAAAGAGAACTAAAAACACACCACAAACTTGCTTTATTTAAGCTTGCACATATATATCATTTTCATTTTGAATGTATTCTTTTGTCTTAAGTAAAATTCACCGGCACCTGAAACGGCTGTCAGCGGCTTCGGCTACAGATATGCCCCAGGTGATAAGGGAATGCCCAGTCTGTGCGGGGTAGTCGGTTCATAATACGGAAATTCTTACCCCGAAAAATTCCCAATCATAGGAAATCCACAATTTCAAAAATGCTAAAAATGCATAAATCCAAAAAATCAGTAATAGGACTATGCGTTTTTTTTTTTTATTTATTTTTTATCTTTTATATATTTATTTTATTTTATGTATTCATTTATTTATTTTTTGCCCTTTTTGGTTGGTTGTCTACTGTTTGTTTGTTTGTTTATTTGTCTTTTTTTCAATTCTTGTGACCCAGCAAAACGTTATGATAATATTCGCTTTCAGTACACCAGTCTTGTTGCAAAACTAGTCTACTTAATATTCCAATCGGGGAATTTATTGAAACTCTCAAAGACATCTTATCTTTTGGTTTCTACAAGGTGTCCAAAAGTAAGGAGACGTCAATATGTGATCCATGAATATGCATGAAATTAAATTATTCAATAATATATTTATTTATAATACAAATACAAAATACATTACACAAATACAATGAACTTATGCAGTCTGGGAGTCCACTTTCCTCAGTATTAATGACTTTTTTTTTTATAAATGGAGCAACATACTGCATGCATTGAAAAGACGAAATCAAGTTTTTGAGTTGAAGATTTTTGTTTAATTTGTAAAATTCTGGGAAAATTTTACTTCTATTTTTCATTAATTCTTTACGTTCACTTTCATATTTCGGACATGTGAAAAAATAATGAGTTTCATTTTCAATTTCATTTAATTACAGTATTTACAAATTCTATTTTCTCTTTTGATTTTTTTATACCTACCTCTCTCAATTTCTAAAAAATTATCACTTATTCGAATTTTGCATAATTTTTTTCTATTTTCATACTCCATTTTTAAAATGAATTCTTCAATAATGTAATTTGTTTTTATTTTACTATACAAGAAAATTTTTTTGCTGTCAGTTGCTGTATTTAATTTGTTTCAACAAACAATTCATATCACGTTTCAGATTTCCCAAAGGTATCGGCCCCGTTGGTTATTCAGTAGGGAGTGTTCTATGTATACCAGTAATACTGCCATCGGAAGATATAGTTGGTATTCTCGAAGTTACCAGAGAGCAGTCGAAAGTACCATTCGGAGAAGCCGAATTGCAGACTGCACATTCTCTGGTCGCATGGATGGCAGCATGTTTGGAAGAATCAAAGCTGAAAAAGACTCTTAATACTCAAAGCAAACTGAACGATTTTCTGTTAGAAACCTCCAAAGAAATTTTTGATGAAATGAATTGTGTTGATTCTGTCGTAAAGAAAATTATGATGTTCACAAAGGAACTGGTGAACGCTGACCGCATCTCTATGTTTTTGGTCGACGAAGAAAAAGAAGAACTGTATGCCGACTACTTTGATGAGGGGCAAAAAGACGAAAATGGACTATCTATCTTCAACAAGAAAGCACAAATAAGATTTAACAAAGATCTAGGCATAGCGGGTTATGTAGCCAGGACAGGGGAGGTTTGTAGACATTTGCATGGCGTTAGTCTTACTAAAACAAAACTGAGAATGGGTAGGAAGGTGTCTGTTCTAAGAATCCCAAGACAATTCATAATATAAGTTCGGCCTATTTACGCCTTTTTTGTGGTGTTGGGATGCAAAAAATATATCCCTCCTGCAAAAATGATGAAAATGACAATTTTTTGGCTTAATTTCTTTCAGATAGACAGTTTTGGTATTTTAAACTACTTTTTGTACCTACCTTATCAGTTGTGACACAAGGTTTAAAAAACACACAATTAAAGTTCACAGATTTTTATTTCTTATGTCATTTTTATCCCCGCACTTTCGAAGAAAGTTCGCGGATAATGTTATACCCTCCGTCCGTCCGTCCGTCTGTCCGTCCGTCCGTCACACTTTTCTTGTGACTCAAACTCCTCCTACATTTTTGGATTTAGGGATTTAATTTTGTTGTAGAATTGTTGCATATAGTCTGCAGATGCGCAATAAGCTTTCGGATTTTCGATATTGGTCTTGGTGCAAACAAGAGGCCCATGATGTCAATTTTTACACATGTGGCATGTGACACAAACTCCTCCTACATTTATGGATTTAGGGATTTAATTTTGTTATAGAATTGTTGCATATAGTCTGTAGATGCGCAATAAGCTTTCGGATTTTTGATATTGGTCTTTGTGCAAACAAGAGGCCCCATGATGTCAATTTTAACAAAGACCCAAAGATGTGGATTAGACACATGTGGCATGTGACGCAAACTCCTCCTACATTTTTGGATTTAGGGA
>MJUU01051291.1:35051-48276 GCA_002080025.1 Modiolus philippinarum | reverse complement strand
CAATTGGATTTCAAAAATATTTGATTCCAATTTTGGTAAATTTCCTGAAAGTCTCAAAGACCACTTATTTTTGGGAATTCTACCTAGCAACCATACTTAAAAAGTTTCTGTAGTTTAGAACGAACATTTTCATAATTGGATTTCAAAAATTTTGATTCCAATTTTGGTAAATTTCCTGAAAGTCTCAAAGACCACCTATATTTTGAATTCTACCTAGCAACCATACTTAAATTGTTTATTTAGTTTAGGAAAAACATTTTCATCAACTTGATTTCAAAAATATTGATTGCAATCTTGGTAAATTTCCTGAAAGTCTCAAAGACCACTTATTTTTGGAATTCTACTTAGCAACCATATATCCTAGAATTCTTTTAGTAACAATAATGATGATCAATAGGTAGAATTAAAAAATAATGAAAAAATATGCCAAGGGTGTATAACAACTGTTTTCTGTGTCAAACAGGGAGTGCGGGGATAGCTGTCGTTTCCGACAACATCTAGTTATTATTTTTTTTTCAAGTTTTTATTATTTTGCAAGAAATAAACGCAAATGTCTCAGATAAGATAAAAGTAATGATTATTTAAAACTTTTAAGTGAACACATTTTTATTTACATTGTGATATTTAAGAAATAATCAGTAATACAAAAAAGGCTTCTTAATATTAAATCTAGGTTTTCCAGGTCAAAGTTACATAAAAAACTAGAGTAAGGACTGTCGGAAACGATATTGATCCCCGCACCCCCTGTTTGACACAGAAAACAGCTATAGACCCTGGGAATAATTTTTCTTAACATTTTTGAAATTAAACTATTGACAGTCACTATTTTCACCATAAAGAATATATGGTTGTTAGGCAGAATTCCAAAAAATAAGTAGTCTTTGAGACTTTCAGGAATTTTACCAAACTTGGAATCATATATTTTTGAAATTCAATTAGTGAAAATGATTGCCCTAATGAAAACAAATCCTAACAGTTTGGTTGCTAGGTAGAATTCCAAAAAATATGTGGTCCTTGAAACTTTCAGGAAATTTACCAAAACTGGAATCAAATATTTTTGAAATTCAATTGGTGAAAATGATTGCCCTAATGGAAACAAATCCTAACAGTATTGTTGCTAGGTAGAATTCCAAAAAATAAGTGGTCTTTGACACTTTCAGGAAATTTACCAAAATTGGAATCAAATATTTTTGAAATTCAATTGGTGAAAATGATAAACCTTATCAAAACAAATGCTTAAAGTATGGTTGCTAGGTAGAATTCCAAAAGATAAGTGGTCTTTGATACTTTCAGGATATTTACCAAAATTGGAATCACATTTTCGAATTCTAAAATTTCAGAATATTTATTTTTTCCAAATACTTGCCAAAATATAAGATTATATGCCAAAATGTCCAAAAATATCAGTCTTTGACATTTTCAGGAAATTTACCAAAGTTGGAACCGGAATCAAAATTCTGAAAGCTTATTGCGCATCTACAGACCATATGCAACAATTCTACAACAAAATTAAAACCCTAAATCCAAAAATGTAGGAGGAGTTCGCGTCGCATGCCACAAGTGGCAAAATGGACATCTTGGGGCCTCTTGTTTGCACCAAGACCAATATCAAAAATCCGAAAGCTTATTGCGCATCTGCAGCATATATGCAACAGTTCTATAACAAAATTAAAACCCTAAATCCAAAAATGTAGGAGGAGTTCGCGTCGCAAGGATGTGTGACGGACGGACGGACGGACGAGGCCAACGACAATATCCCGAACTTTCATTCGAAAGTGCGGGGATAATAACTTTGAATGTTTTATCTCCTAATTACAAAATAATCGAGATTACCCTTTTGAAGATTGTAATTTAAAGTAGAACGTTAAACGATATTGGTAATGGTATCAATTAATGAAAGGGAGTTTTTGAGATTCTACAATTTATACAATTTTGTGATGATGTGATAATTGAGTCTAATATTGCAGAGATTTCGCCCAAAATATTATTATTATATTCACTGAGAATATAACATTAATCATAATCATCCAGTTTTTGCAGCAAATTTCAATGTTTTCAACGTGTCCGGTCATGAAAAAATATAAAATATTATCCCTATTAGTAATTTACTGTATTTTGTTCATAAATATACATCGATATGTTTGATGTATGCTCTTATAATATTACAGTTATGATTACGATTACTAATTCATTTATTTTTTTTCAATTTGGCTGTTCAATATTTTCATTGTTTTTACTAAAATGTTATAATCTGTACACATGACTATTTTTGCCCTTTCAACCAAAGTTACACTGCAAGGTTTGCCTACATCTATTTCGATGTGCCCCGTATTGCCTATCGATGTTGTTTTTGTCCTTATTTTTATCTTTCGTCGAGCTACCTAATGACAAATATTTGTAGGCATACATTGCCCGATTTTACTTTTTTTCTCATTGACCGCTCCCGACATGTGTTGCTTCAATGACATATTTTAGTTGCGATCGATGTTGCTCAACATTTTTTTATTCTCTTCTTGTAACCCTGGTGCTTTCAGCTGGATAACCCTGAGCATCGCCCAAGTTGGCACTCCATGGCGGTTGGGGAGCAAGGGAGTGACCTTGATATAATTTTTGTCAAGAATACCGCTTAAGTGCACGCTAGGGGCCTTCTTGATCTCGCTTGAGGGGGTGAATATTGTTCACCTCTAGTTGAAGACCCTCAGGCGACATCAAGATGTAGACAGGCATAAAAGCCCTGTCCTTGATAAACTGGAGTTTTCTATGTATCGTGTGCATTTTTGTCACATGTACATTCACTCCATATCCTTTCATTTATCCTATCGATATGTCAACTTTTCAAGATATAAAAGTGCTGTAATTCATCCTATTATAATACATGGTAAAATCTAAGTAAGACATAAAGCATATTCTTAATTCAAGAGTACAAGTACGATTTTGTCATGACTTTAGGGGAAGAGTTAAATATTTTCCATTTGATAACACATTCCCTAGTTTAGTGAATGCAATTCCTCGATAATTATTATCGTCAATATTTAAGAAAAGGCATGTCAGGACTTCAGAAATATTTTTTCAAGGAAGGAAGCAAAGACTGGGTTTACAAAAATTAAAATATCAACTGGTTAAATCGATGTAAGGAAACGTTGTCATTGACGTAAAATTCAATGGAAAAAATTGTTTTAGTGTTCTTACGACCCTCCATGAGACGAAACAATCGACTATATAGAGTCAATTCTCAGTGTCCTCTTTATTGGTGTTCTGTGAGTCAGTATATCTCAGCTGCACACCAATAATGTCCATTTTATCCACATATTTACATGCTACATAGCAAAGACCATGGCAATAAACATTTAATACTACAGGTTATGTGAAAAAGGGGGTGCACATCTACTTTAATAAAGTATTAAATAGAATTCAGTCAAACAATTTACTACTGAATGACACTGTGGTAGTCATTTTGAGATTAGGTGTACAATTTTTATGATTTATACGAACTTGAGAAAATTAGACGAGGAAATATGATGAATCTTAAACCACGAAAATAACCATTTTATATTTGCCTTTTGATTGATAAAAATATTATGTAACGTTAATTATCTTAGCATGTGAAAAACAAAGCTAGATACAATAAATACAATTTTAGGGTTAATCTGTCACTAGGGTAGGGGTAAGATTTTTGGTATATAAAGTCAAATGTTCACTCTTTGTTTTTCTATACAACGTTTTAAGACAAATAATGTATCACTTTGAACAATTATTGCCATGTCTGTAAGTATTTCCTCCAGATTTGCCATATACAACGATTTTACAGTGAATTTTGGACAAATCTGAAATGCTGAAAATTCCCATTTTTCATTAATTTCGGACAAAATATTGAATGTAAGGCGACGGTTGGGTTTAAGATACCAAATCTTGATATTATTCCTGCATTTTTTAAAATAAATTTTATAAATAACGCTACTTTTGTGTGTTTTGGTTATTTCTATACGAACATAGAAAAAAATTTTGGTGAAAATGTGTTACGGTAGGGACAAGTTTTATGGATGTCGGAAGTGTTTAGTACTAAGAATTGCTATAACTTGTACTTGTTGTAAGGAAAATGTTATGTTTTTTTATTTTGTATTTAGTTTTTAGTACTAAAAATTGCTATAATTTGTACTTGTTGTAAGGAAAATGTTATGTTCTTTTATTTTGTATCACTGTTAATGAATTTAAACTACTCATACACGACTATCCAACTTCCACAATTTCAAAAAATATCTTAAAATTTTCGCCAATATTTTATACGGGCATGGGTATGATTTACGGCTTTTTAGAAGCTATTTATATAAAAATGTCACTTATGTGGATTGTGCATAAAACTTATACCATATGCTATCATTTAATGCCATTTTTTTATAAATAGGAGCGGCATCAGTCATTATTTTGAATCAATATAAAAATATATATGTTGTGCGATGGCCACAGATTAACTATGGAACAAAATAAAATGGTATAGTTGGCCACGATTAAAAGGTAAAAAACACAAAAATATACAAATTAAAGATTTGGCACAATTTTTACAGGTAATATCTGTGACACGTCATTAGGTCTGCATTCTCTGGTCCTTTCCATTTTCTTCTCCGTATTTTAGCCCGGTAGTCCCCTAGTCGAAGGCCATACGGCCGAAACGTTGGGCAGTCTTCCCATCTTTGCATTTTTGTTCATTTTTATGTGTTTTTTTAATTTGTATATTTGTGTGTTTTTACCTTTTAATCGTGGCCAACTTACCACTTTTATTTTGTTCCATTATTTTGAATCAATTGGAGTAATGACAAAATTACCACTTTTATTTTGAATCAGTTGGAGTAATGACAAAATTACCACTTTTATTTTGTTCCATTATTTTGAATCAATTGGAGTAATGACAAAATTACCACTTTTATTTTGTTCCATCATTTTGAATCAATTGGAGTAATGACAAAATTACCACTTTTATTTTGTTCCATTATTTTGAATCAATTGGAGTAATGACAAAATTACCCCTTTTATTTTGTTCCATTATTTTGAATTACCACTTTTATTTTGTTCCATTATTTTGAATCAATTGGAGTAATGACAAAATTACCACTTTTATTTTGTTCCATTATTTTGAATCAATTGGAGTAATGACAAAATTACCATTTTTATTTTGTTCCATTATTTTGAATCAATTGGAGTAATGACAAAATTACCGAACGGAATTGTCAAAGGCCAAATTCCATGAGACAAAAAGATAAAGCAGGTGGAAACCACTGGCAAAATTGTCACTGCAATGGTCCTGTCTTGGTACAAGCATTTCAAAAGAAATTGTGGGTTAAACCCGGTCCTTCCATTGCGGTATTGTCCGGAAGCAGCTCATCAGCAATTGCTATTGAAAGGTCGTAGACAGTTAAATGATCATTTCAGTACTAAGACAAAAAAGAATCTTGAATTAAATTTGGACCGAAACATCACATTTTTCCATAACGGACTGATATTTGTTGAAGAACTTTTTTAATGATTGTATGATAAAGAATTTTTGAAGCCTTGATTAATAGAGCGGACATGGAGATTACTAAGACTAATGAGAAAGTCTGTATAATTTGCACTAGCTCTAGCGTTAAAAAGAGTTTAGACCGAAGCATCAAATTTTTCCATAAGGGACTATTTTCCATTAAAGAACGTTTTCAATGATTGTATGATACGGGATTTTTGAAGCCTTGATTTATAAGGCGGTCACGGAGATAGCTAAGTCCAATGAGAAAATCTGTATAATGTGTGCTTAGCCTAGCTCTAGCGTAAAGAATCAGCTGTGAAACATACACTCCGTAAGCAGGAACTGTCTATATTAGGGAAATTGATAATTTTGAAATTAAGATCGTCCCTTTCGTCGCAAGATTTATTGTTGTTTTAGTACTGAGATGACCATGATCGTCCAATTCGAAATGCAAGTCCAAAAAGATGTACATAAGTCAAACAGGCCGATTCAGCTTAACTTATTTTAGATTCTGACTATCACAAAATATTCAACGAATGATTGAACAGGGCAGTAATTCACGAAAGCACACAGCTCAACTTCTTTACATTTTTATTTTGTAGGTTGTAAATATTTATGATGCCTATGAGGATGACAGATTTAATCAGGCAGTTGACAAAATGACTGGTTATAAAACAAGGAGTATTTTGTGTATGCCAATCATTGGTAAACAAAAAGTTATCGGAGTAGTGCAACTGCTAAATAATTTGGAAGGCGATTGCTTTACAAAAGCGGATGAAAATGCGTTCAAACTATTTGCAGTTTATTGCGCACTTGCACTGCACTTTGCAAACCTTTTTAACATGTTAAAAGTCCAACAAGCTCAGAATAAAGTGGCGATGGAAGTCTTGCAATATCATTTTAGGACGCCACAAGAGGATGTTGATCATCTGTCCGAAGATCCACTTCCAAACGAAGATGAAATCCCAGAACTTTTGAAATTTTATGACTTTTGTTGTTATTCTTACGATGAGTATTTACCAAAGTATGTGATTTATCTTCTGCAAGACATGTTTGGTACCGATACATTCGAGTTGGAGAAACTTTGTAGATTTGTCCTCACTGTGCGTAAAAACTACCGACCAGTCACGTATCATAACTGGCAACACGGGTTTCATGTCTTTCATAGTTTGTGGTGTATGGTCAGCGACACGGATGAAACATTCTCTAATTTTGAAAAAATGGCCTTCACAATTGCAGGACTTTGTCATGACATTGATCACAGGGGTTACAACAATGCTTTTCTACAGAAGCTTCACCTTCCGTTGGCCAATCTATATTCTACCTCAGTCATGGAGCAGCACCACTACAGACAAACAGTAACAATTCTGCAAGCCGACGGAACAGATATATTTTCTTTCCTGTCGCCGGATGAGTACAAGGAAATGTTAGACCTGATCCGTCACGATATCATTGCTACAGATCTGGCATTGTACTTCGGAAACCAAAAAGCGCTTTCAGAGTCAATTAAAAACGGAACATTCGCCATCGAAGATCGGGGCATGCGAAAACAAATGATGGCACTGATGATGACAGGCGCAGACCTTTGTGCATGCGCAAAACCATGGTGCACGCAACAAGAAACAACAAAAAACCTCTACGATGAATTCTATTTTCAGGGGGACGCAGAAAAGAGGCATGGATTAACGCCAATTCCAATGATGGATCGCAATAAATTTGAGGAGCTTCCAAAACAACAGATAGGATTTATCGATTTTATATGCAAGCCATTATACCAAACTCTTGTCGATCTATTACCCGGGACAATGCCGCTGCTTACAGCTATTGGTGAAAATAGGGAACACTGGGTTGACCTTGACAAACAAGGCCCGAAATCTCTTTCAAGAATGAACATTAATTAAGACCTTTAACTTTACAGTATAATATGATTTTTACACATTTTATGTAATGTAATAAATAAAAGTTCAATTTATTCAATATTCTTTAAGTATACATCAGAGACATGGTTTTATATGCCTTCCAGTATATGATGATCATACAGTATTTTTTTACAAAATAAAACAAAACAAGTAGACTTGGGTAGCTGTTGACATGGGGAATCGAAAAATAAGAATAATGATAAGTTATAGTTAAAGTATGTTTCAGAGAAATTAATTGAATTTAAGTGTTTCGCAAGAAAATAGGTTGTCAAGATGGGCATTTCAACCACCCCTTTCTTACAAAGCACTTTAATTCAATTAATTACCCTGAAACATACTTTGACTGCCTTAAAGACCGTCAAAATTAAACTAAAAAAGTATATGTCTTAAAATGCGGTCATACGTCCACTGAAATAGAATCTTCCACTTATGTTATATTGTTTTATATTCTACATACGAAAAAGGCTTCTTTTATAATTAACGTGTGTCAGATATTTGTTCACTTTCACTTCACATGTATTTTACAAAGTATCGATCTGTTGTCATTCAAATATACTATTAACACCTATTCGTTTACTGCATTCGCATGTCAACGTATATTTGTTCCGCAAAACAAAAATTCCTTTGGAACAAATATTATAAACATTGGCATAATATTTTGGAATACTTATTATGTAGGGTTTATTCCGTTAAGAACAAATACAATGATATGATATTGTGTTCCGTTGGAATAAAAATTCTTTAATACTTTATCTTTTTTTGAACAAATATTATGAAGGAACATGACACGATGATTCGTAGCCAGATTTACTCGTTGTTTGACTAGGAAGGTAGCGTAGGTTCGATCCTCAGATCGGTAAATTTTTCTACATGAAAATTGTCGCAAACTTAGCTATTATTTAGTTGAAACACATCACAAGGTCAAAGGTAAGCAAACGTCAAATAAATATTCATAAAAAAATCAATGAGATGGAAGTTGATAATTCGAGGTCTAATTCGGGAAAGCAAATAAATTGAGGTAATTATCATTTTTGCCACTTTGTTGACCTACCATCTGGGATGCATGCATGGACAAAGTTAAATAATCTGACCATGTACAGTGACTGAGATCTGAACTTGCCCCTAATTTTGAATGTAATATTTAAGCAAGGATATGGAGTAAATGAACATGAGACTATAAGTCAACAAAGTGGAAAATGTAGTCCAATTGACCTAATTTTGACTTGATGCTGACCTACCACCAAAAATGCATGCATACATAAAGTAAGATGATCCCATTATGTAAAGTGACTGAAATCTGAATCGGACTTAAACTTGAATGTAAGTCGATCATGTGGTAAATATACATGCGTAGGTCAAATTGACCTAACTTTGCGTGGATGCTAACCTACCACGTGATCCTACAAGTACAGTTGCTGAGATCTGAACTCGGATATAAACTTGAATGTAAGTCGCTCATGTGCAAAATACAGGTCAAAATGACCTGATTTTGCCTTGTTGCTAAGCTACCACCAATTGATTCAGATCATGTACAGTCACCGAGATCTGAACCCAGACGTATATGGCACGCCGTTTTTATAGTTATTCCACTTTCAAGATATCTTGTTAAGTTTAATACAATATCTTATAAACTAAATAAGATATCTTATTAACTAAATTAGTTATCTTTTACAGATTTTCTTATAAAGATATCTTAGAAACTAATAGAGATATCTTATAAATTAAATAAGATATCTGATTTATTAAATAAGATATCTTATTAACTTTAATTTAAATAAAATATCCTATAAACTAATAAAGATATCTTATATATTAAATAAGATATCTTGAAATTAAATAAATATAAAAACGGAATGCCATAGACGTAAACTTGAATGTAAGTTTATCATGCAGAAAATATGAGTTAAAGTGACCTAATTTTATCTGGATGCTAATCTACCACCAAAGATGCGTGTATACACAGAGTTAGATGATCCATCATGTACAGTGAATGAGTTCTGAACTGGGACGTAAACTTGAATGTTTGTCGATCATGCAGAAAATTTTGGTCAAAGTGATATAACTTTGCCTGGATGCTAACCTACCGCCAAAGATGCATGCACATGCAAAGTGAGATGATCCCACCATGTACAGTGACTGAGATATCAACTCGGACGTATACTTGAATGTAAGTCGATTATGCGGAACTATAGTTCAAAGTGATCTAATTTTGCTTGGATACTGACTTGCAACCAAAGATGCATACACGTGCAAGGTAAAATGATCTACCATGTACGGTGACTGAGATCTGAACTCGGACGTAAACTTATGTTTGTCTTCTATTGGTCTTTTTGTCGGCAATGGACGATAGCAATTGTATATTTTGCCAGTTGATTTTATGTTTCCTGACGATCCCGCATCCATGACATAATAGACATGGATGTAGCGTTGCTCGACATCCAGCAATGATTTTCGCTTAAACCGGTGCTAGGGGCCGTCTTGAACTTACCATGAGGTATGAGCTTAGCTCACTGTTGAAGGCCTCATTGTGACTTCAGGATGAAGAAGAACAACAACAGCGTAGTTCCATTGCTTGTTTTTCCCACGTATTTGTGGAGATTTTGTCTCATTTGCTTTTACTCCATATCCCTTCATTGTTAATGGAATGTAAGTCGATCATTCGGAAAATAAAGTTCAAGGTGACCCTTTGTTGAAAATGTCCAAAAAAATCCAAAGTCATGAAAAATGGTAATAAAAAATCCAAAATAATTCCATAAAGTCAGTATATAGAAACATTCTGTGAACTTGGAAAGATCAGAGATGAAAACTGTAGGAGTAGTTAATTTCACAGCATAGGTACCCTTTGTTAAACAAATCAATAAAAATAATTAAGTTCCAAAATAATTCAATTAACTCAGCTTCAAATTTAATAGAAACATTTTGTGAAGTTTCAAAATCTAGGTTGAAACTGTAGTTGATTTCACAGAGAATGTCGATAAAATGACTAAGTTCCAAAGTCCGGAAAAGATGGGGGAAAAACCAAAATAATTCAATAAAGTCAGGTACACATCTTCAATATATACAGAAACATTTTGTGAAGTTTCAAATATATAGGTTGAAAACTGTAGGAGTTGATTTCATAAAATGACATCTTATTTTCTTTGTCTGTCGGACATTCACCACACAATAACCCGGATTTGCACTCCGTGCAACCTTGCAAAGAATAATTCAAGTGGAGAAATCAATTGTAACTACTCGGCCTTTACTGGTAGTGGAAATGGCCGAGTATCTACGATTGATGGAGAAATCTGGCAGATTTGTTCATTCGCATATGTCGCCATTTTTAGACAACATGGCGTCAAAATAGTTAAATGAAACATTTTCATGAAGGAACCGGACATTTTATAGAAGATGTCGGTTATACACGAATAAAAAAAAGTTCAAGTTTCCCTCCTTCACCAGACATACAAATAATGAAAATATCTAAAAAATTCAAGGTTCCCAGAGGGAAATATTTTTGAAGCGAACTGCGTATTATTGCAGTAGTCAAAATATTGCATGATGTCTTGACTTTCTGTGATTTGAAATTGAAATGGCCAAGTAATCTTGAGATTAAAACAACTTGTCATGTAAGAATATTCAAGTGTTTAGCAATAATAATATTCAGTGATATACCTACTTACATCAACAGAAATAAAGGTAGTGTTGTAAATATTGACAATTCTGTTCCACTTGCCATTTTCAAGTGAGAAATCCTGCATGATTTCGGGCCGGGGATGCAAACAGATCAAGACATCGGCGAGAAAAAGGGCACAGACCCAAAAGGGAGCGAGAAGCGAACCGATCCTGAGGTGGTTCGCCCTGCCGTGGGAAATATTCAAAGTGATAGACGTCCGGTAGACGAAAGATAATTAAGGGATGAGCAGGATTCTGACGCTGAGAGGAAAGGGACCAAAGTCTCGGTGTGAGCAGGATGAGCAGGATGATGGACCAAATACCGCGTAGCAAGTGGCACCTGCTCAAGATCAACAACTATGGGATGAAAAATGCAAAGAGGAGCGGCTATGAATATGTCGACTTTGAAGTGTTGATCTGAGGTACGGCAGAAAATTTTCCAATGGGGAAAAAATCAGCGGAAAAAATATTGGGTGCTAGGAGACTGCAGATTGGATGAGAAATTAGCGTGGACCTGGGTTGCACAGCAAGAACGGGGTGAAAGGCTGACGTAGATGATCCTTTTCATCGTAGTAGACAGGTTGCGGGAGCACCATATCTTCGCACGTAAATAGGGATTTTGGCAATTCGCACGATATCTCGATGCTCCTTCTTCCTAACGAGTCGGCGCTCGATCAAGGACAGAACCAAGGCACAGGTGGCAAAGAGGTGGGCAAGGGATCCGATGGAAATGGATGCCACAGCACCCACGCCGGTCAAAGCAGACCCCATGCTACCACTTGTCATCAATAGACTGCCCACGGAACCCCCTCCCTAGGCAATGGAGACGACCTTACCCAATCGGTTATAGATCTGCAAGGCATACTCATATCTCCGGATTTCTCCGGTGAGCTCCTCTGCCATACGTGAGATACGACCAGCATCTACTTCATCATCGATTTATTTATAGGAGCATGCCGAGCAGGAGGTATTCTTGAAGGGGTTATTGGGGCAGAGGATTAGACCACTACCATCGTCGAACCGTCGGTCGCTCTTTCTAAGTACAACCCATCGCCGTGGGTATTGGGCAAAGTACTTGGGCTAAGATATAGACCACGACCCTCGGGTTCACGCAGCATACTTAACCACCCCTCTTGATATATAATCTGGATCCCGGGGCTTTCTGGATGGCTACACTGTCCAAACCGCTCAAGGCACCAACACTCAAAGCAGGCAGCACGGTTTTGGCTAGCATAGGTAGCACAGCAGAGGCACGATCTGCGAGCTTGGAAAGGAATCCACTTTCTTTCTGTACATTATACCTCACTTGCCACGCGCTTATCTCAAAATCATATCATCTTGGCTGCTTTGCAAGAGCTTGGTGATGCGCTGGATTTGCCGATGGTTGAGAATCATCTTATGCCCACCGGATAAGCTGGCATGCAGCAATTGGACTATCATGGGACAACCTTTCTTTGGCCCACACCGGATCTTCTGAATCTGCGTCAAATTGAGGCCGTATTCTTGATAATCCATTTAATATTATTTTATACCTCATGAAGATGGAAGCGGATGACGAGGTATTCTCTTCGCAGATCGATAGGGCGACCTTCTTGATTGATCAGATAATCTTGCATACGGTCGATGGAACTCAGAGTCACAGGTAATTAGACTAGATTCTTTGGGGTTTGGATTATCTACATGCCCGGATCGATCCCGGGGAAGAAGCTAAAGATGTTGGACTGCTGGGTGCTGTTTATATTACTTCTGTGGATGATATCGCCATTTACGAGGATGCTATGATGCTGATGATATCGACGATATGCTCACCCTCCACAAATCCTTTCATGCTCCAGTCGTAGGTATACGCCCGGTGCTTGAATCCAAGCACCGTATTCAGGCTATTGGGCACATCAAAATCAACCTGGTAGATTCTGGCGAGAGCGAGCGTTGCTCTCAGAGTCACGCGGTTGGCATCTAGTAGAACCTTGCACTTGGCCTTGTGTTTGCTGAGCCATATTTGCCGCTGGCAATATATAATTAGAACCGGTGCTCAGTGCGACGGGAAACCAGTGGCCATCACCGTCTGGGGAGTACCGGAAGGAGTTATTTCCTGCATGGGTATTAATTGGGGATGGAGTAGTACGTCTCCGGATACATGAGAGCCATCTCGTAGGAT
>MJUU01051291.1:0-22023 GCA_002080025.1 Modiolus philippinarum | reverse complement strand
TTTGGATGCTGATCAAAGCTTTCAGAAGTATGCAACGGATTTGGCATAGCTCTTACCGTTTCTGAGCTACAAGGGGGTCAAAGGTGCCAAAATTGCAATTTATCTAAATATGTCAAATCTTTATTGATGGGATTTTTTTCTTTGGATTCCTCTTGATCTAAGCTTTCAGTAGTATGTCAACGGATTTTGTGTAGGTCTTACCGTTTCCGAGCTACAAGGGGTCAAAGGGGCCAAAAATGCAATTTTTCTAAATATGTAAAATCTTAATTTTTCATCGGATTTCGATGGGATTTTTTTCTTTGGATTCCTCTTGATATAAGCTTTCAGCTGTATGTCAACAGATTTTGTGTAGCTTTTACCGTTTCCAAGCTACAAGGGGTCAAAGGGGCAAAAATTGCAATTTTTCTAAATATGTCATATCTTTATTTTTCATGAGATTTCGATGTTTTTTTTTCTTTGAATTTCTATGGATGTTAAGTTTTAGTTGATAGTACATATTTTGCATAGCTCTTACGGTTTTTTATCAGTAAGTAATCAAAAGGGTTTATTTATTCCCTATTTTGTTTCTAGCTAATAACTGTGTCTAGCTTCTTTTTGTGTCCATCTAATTATTGTGTCAAGCTCTTTACTGTGTCCACATTCACTTTAAACTACTTTTGTTGAAATTTCAGTGGTCGACATGCTGCGGTCGTATCATGTTGCGCTCGGCGTAGCCCTTTATTTTTAAGTCACATCAGATTGAACTTTTTTTTTAATTTAGTAAATTATTAGCTAATTTAATAAAATACTTGCCATTGATTTGCATTTAAAGAATTTTTTGGGGTTACCAAACTTATTTTTAGCTCACCTCACGAAGTGAGGGGGCTTAAGTGATACCCCTAGCGTCGGCGTCCGCGTCCTGTTAGGGAGAATGGTTAAGGTCCATTCCTGCTTACTGACATGCCCCACATCAACTATATTGGTATGCCTGATGCACTTTTGGATGACGACTGGAATGCATGCTTTGGATGCTGTCTCTGACCTACATTTTACGCATGAGTGACTTTTTAGGTAGAATGGTTAAAGTCCATTCCTGCTTACTGGCATGGCCCACATCAACCATATTGGTATGTATGATGCATTTTGGGATAACAACAACAATGCATGCTTCGGATGCTGTCTCTGACCTACATTTTACGCATGAGTGACTCGGTTAGGTAGAATGGTCAAAGTCCATTCATGCTTACTGACATGGCCCACATCAACCCTATTGGTATCTATTATGCATTTTTGGATGACAACAACAATGCATGCTTCGGATGCTGTCTCTGACCTACATTTTACCCATGAGTGACTTGGTTAGGTAGAATGGTTAAAGTCCATTCATGCTTACTGACATGTCCCACATCGACCATATTGGTATGCATGATGCATTTTCGGATGACAACAACAATGCATGCTTCGGATGCTGTCTCTGACCTTCATTTTACGCCTGAGCGACTTGGTTAGGTAGAATGGTTAAAGTCCATTCCTGATTACTCACATGGCCCACACTAACCATATTGGTATCTATGATGCATTTTTGGATGACAACAACAATGCATGCTTCAGATGCTGTCTCTGACCTACATTTTACGCATGAGTGACTTGGTTAGGAAGAATGGTTAAAGTCCATTCCTGCTTACTGACCACATCAACCATATTGGTCTCTATGATGCATTTTTGTATGACAACAACAATGCATGCTTCGGATGCTGTCTCTGACCTACATTTTACGCATGAGCGACTTGGTTAGGTAGAATGGTTAAAGTCCATTCCTGCTTACTGACATGGCCCACATCAACCATATTGGTATCTATGATGCATTTTGGGATGACAACAACAATGCATGCTTCGGATGCTGTCTCTGACCTACATTTTACGCATGAGCGACCTGGTTAGGTAGAATGGTTAAAGTCCATTACCGCTTACTGACATGGCCCACATCAACCATATTGGTATGCATGATGCATTTTCGGATGATGACAACAACAATGCATGCTTAGGATGCTGTCTCTGACCTACATTTTACGCATGAGTGACCTGGTTAGGTAGAATGGTTAAAGTCCATTCCTGCTTACTGACATGGCCCACATCAACCATATTGGTATCTATGATGCATTTTGGGATGATAACAACAATGCATGCTTCGGATGCTGTCTCTGATCTACATTTTATGCATGAGCGACCTGGATAGGTAGAATGGTTAAAGTCCATTCGTGCTTACTGACATGAACCACATCAACCATATTGGTATGCATGATGCATTTTGGGATGACAACAACAATGCATGCTTCGGATGCTGTCTCTGACCTACATTTTACGCATGAGTGAGTTGGTTAGGTAGAATGGTTAAAGTCCATTCGTGCTTACTGACATGGCCCACATCAACCATATTGGTATGCATGATGCATTTTAGGATGACAACAACAATGCATGCTTTGGATGCTGTCTCTGACCTACATTTTACGCATGAGCGACTTGGTTAAATAGAATGGTGAAAAGTCCATTCCTGCTTACTGACATGGCCCTCATCAACCATATTGGTATCTAGAATGCATTTTGGGATGACAAGAACAATGCATGCTTCTGATGCTGTCTCTGACCTACATTTTACGCATGAGCGACTTGGTTAGGTAGAATGGTTAAAGTTCATTCCCGCTTAATGACATGTCCCTTAGCAACCATATCAGTATGTATGATGCAATTTGGGATGACAAAAACAATGAATGCTTCGGATGCAGACTGTAAGCTACAATTTATGCATGACTGAATCTGTTAAAAAGAATGATTATAGTCCATTCCTGTTTACTGACATGTGGAACATGTGATAATGCTGCGCAACGAGGTGAGCTTAGCAGGCTGTGGCTGCTTTCTATGTTTGAATAAATGGGGAAAAACTGATTTTTATATGACCGCAAAAAAATTGAGATGGTATAATAGTATGATGCTGTCATCGTCTGTTAACATTTTTACCTGCGTCACCAACGGTGACCGCAGGTCTAGGAGCCGCTCGACTCCGTCCGTCCGTCTGTCCGTCCGTCCGTCCGTCCGTCACGCTTTGGGGGTACCAAGTTTGTGTAATCTGAATCTCCGACACCTTTAGCCCGATACTTTTGAAACTTTGCACAGTTGTTCTGGACACATTGAAGATGTGCACCTCCCCTTTTGGTGAGATTTGGAAAAAAATTGTCGAATATGTCCATTGTTAAACTTAGTAATTTTTCATTAAATTCATAAAATTTTAACATTACAGTACCTGAAACTCTGACTCCTTTTATCTGGTGCTTTTGAAACTTTACACAGTTGTTCTTGACACATTGAAGATGTGCACCTTCCTTTTTGGGCAGATTTGAAATAAAAATGTCAAATTTATGCATTGTTGAACTTAGTTATTTTTCAGCATATTTTAACATTACAGTGCCTGGTTTGTGTAATCTGAAAGATTAACATTTCTGACTAAATACCTTTGGAAGTTTTTGCTGTTGTTTGCAAAATAGAAAAATCACTAAAGGCCATATTTTAAGTTTTATTGTTTTGATATATATACAAAATCTGAATGTATGTTAATTAATTGGCTGCAGTGAAGTTTAATTGCAACCAATCAAAGACGTGGATTTGAGACTACAGAAATCCAGCTTGATCTGCCAAGGGTGAAGATGAGAGGAGCGGATCATAACCCTTGGCTAGCGAAGATGGTAATAGGGTTGAACTTAATATAATCTCAAATACAACTTGCATTTGAAGAATTTTTGGTAATAAGGTAAATGAATACTTGTTTGAATGGGTAAACCTATACATGATATTCTGTTAGATTGAAAAAAAAAACAAACAAACTTTCTAAGTTGAACATGAGAGACGGTGACGCAGGTCCAGACATGTAATTGGTCTTGTTTTGGTCAATAACTATAGCTCGAGTTGATCAGTTGTTATGAAATTTTGATAGAATATTCCATGGCACAAATCGAAAGCTTGGATAGGTTTTGGTTATTGTGGCTGCAACCGTTTGTAAAAAAAGGGGGTCAAAAATGGCTAAAGTTGGTGTTTTTATATACAGTAGAACTTTGATGACTCAAACTGCAATAGTTTGAATACCATGGATGTCTGGAACCCTTTATCTGGTCTATTTGTTACACCCTCATCCAACAAAGTTGGGGAGGGGATATAGCGTTTAACCCGTTCATCCATCCATTCAAACTTAAGACCATATATCTTTTTAATAACAAGTCGTAGAAGGACAATGTTTTGTCCATGGATGCATCTTGAGTAGTACTTGAGGTTGATATATAGAATAGATGGATTAGACCTACATTTCATGCATGAGTGACTCAGGTTAAAGTTTTTGTAAGAGTCCAGATCTGGGATACTACAACTTGTAGAGGAGTAATATATTGTATATAGATACGTCTTCTAAAGTAAAGAAGCTCCATTTAAAAATTAAGTCACTTTGATCACATTTGATGCATGAGTGACCTAGGTTTAATTTTTTGGAAGAGTCGAGATCTGGGATACTACAACTCAGAGAGGAATAATATTTTGTATGTAGATCCATCTTGTAAAGTTAGGAAGCTCCAGATAAAATTTAGGTCACTCTGACCTACATTTCATGACTGAGGGGCTTAGGTTAAATTTTTTGTAAGAGTATAGATCTGGGATACGCACCGGATACTACAACTCATAGAGGAATAATATTTTGTATATAGATGCTTCTTGTAAAGTTAGGAAGCTCCAGATAAAAAATTAGGTCATTTGACCTTCATTTCATGCATGGGTGGCTTAGGTTAAATTTTTTGTGTTACAGTCTGGATTTTAGATACTACAACTTGTAGAAGATTAATCTTTCATCAGTAGATGCATATGCTATAGGTACTGGTATGAGGCTCCTGATTGAAATAAGGTCACCACATTTCTTGCATGACTGGCTCAGATTTAAGTATCAAGCCAGATCTTGAATGGTACAGCTTTGTTGAGTGCTTATAATGGTAGACAAACATTCAACAAACGGGTGAGGGGATTAACCATCTTTCCGATTGTCGGAATTCTCTTGTACAAGTTGAAACTTAGTCAACCTCGATAGCTTTTTGGTCAGTTTGGTAATTAAAACTCTCAGTAGATCTACCCCAAAAATGCCTATTCTCATTTGCTATCTTTGAAACCATGGTGATTGCAGTAGGTATAGTTTGGGCCTACCACAAAAAGCCATTTTGAAATCAGTCTATATGTAACAAAATTTTGTCAGAGCTAGAACTTTTGTCTTTTGAGGTAGACTTTTGATATTTGGAAATGTGTATTTATCGCATCAAGACGCATCAAAAACTACTTACACTTACTTATATATATATATATATTGATTAAGATATGAGGAAAAAAATTATTTCAAGTTTCTTTGTTAAGAAAAGGTTTACAGAAAGTTTGTGACCTTTCATCACCCAACATAAAACACACACATGGTCGAACAAAATGAAATATACATGTACAACTGGTCTTAAGTAAGACCAGCAGTCCTAGTTTTCAAGTGATAGGAAAATTCAGTTTATAACTATATGGAATAGGAATCTATGTATAATAGTTTCTGTGAAAAAAAGACCCCTATCTATTTACAGATACTTTGTTGGAAGATGTACCAAATATTACATTTGTGAGATGGGCTACAGAATTGAATCATGGAGACAGTTGGAATAAACTGGGCGATATTCTTCAGTTGTCAAGGAAACAAATCAAAGAATTGAGTAAGTAAAATAGATAACAAAACTTAGTCATAATGTTCAGATTAACACTTAACATATGGTGTCAGGCAGATCTGTACCTTGATAAAAAGAATGGGGTGGACAAGGGGTTTGTCATTTTAGCTCACCTGGCCAAAGGCCATGTGAGCTTTTGCCATCACTCGGCGTCCGTCATCCGTCCGTCCGTCCGTCCGATAACTTTTATTCAAAGATCTTCTCATGCCTACAAATGTCAACGGATTTTCATGAAATTTATACCAAATGTTTATACCACTAATACCTTAGTCAATTGTAAAATCAGAAGAAACTACAGGGCCAATACTAACCAAACTTGGCCTGAATCATCACCAGGGTATGCTCTTTCAAGTTTGTGATTTTTATGTCCGTAGACCAAACAACATGGCCGCTGTTACTAAAAATAGAACATAGGGGTAAATTGCTATTTTTTGCAAATTACTCAAAAACCATTACAGATATAAAAATGATCAGCATGATGAGATCTACCTGCCCTGCAATTTTGGAGAATATCTGTTTACCCATCTTGGAGTTATTGCCCCTTTTCCGTAAAATTTTCAGTTTTTCGTTACTTCTGGTCTTATATATTGAAATTGAAAGAAGATGGAAGTGAAGTTTGTTTAACATAAATGGTCAGCATAGTAAGATCTACATGTCCTGCAATTTTGAAGAAAATCTGACTACCCACATAGGAGTTATTACCGCTTTTTCTTTGAATTTTCACAATTTTTGAACGTTTTTACTTTTATTTCAAAAACTGTTTGAGATAAAGGTTAAATGTGAATTGCAAAAGTGTTGAGGTTTTCCAGAACTAAAATTTCTACATATGTCCAGCAGGTTCACATCTCATCCAAGATGGCCACCAGCGGGGAAGATAGTTTAACATAGGACCCTATGGGAAATGCATTTAAAGATCTTCTCCTCTGAAACCACTGAGCCAATGGGGACCAAATTTTGTCACAATAGTCCTTGGGTGGTCCCCTTAAAAAGTTTGTGATTTTTACGTTCTTACCTCATCCAAGATGGCTGCCAGTGTGGAACATAGTTTAACATAGGGACTCTATGGGAAATGCATTCAAATGTCTTCTCCTCTGAACCTACTGAGCCAATTGGAACCAAACTTGGTTACATTTGTCTTTGGGTGATCCCTTCCAAATTTGTGATTTTTAGTTTGTACCTCATCCAAGAATGAAAATGTAACATCTGCTGAACTGATTTATAGTATGAATGGGTGGTCTATAGGTGACAATGAATAAAACCAGTGACCAGGTGAGCGGTTCAGGCTCATGTTAGCCTCTAGTTCCTTTCTCCCACCCATTGCTCCTTTCTCCGATACCCTCTCTCCTTTCTCCTGCTCCCTCTTTCCTGTCTCTTGTCCCCTTTTCTCTTGGGCTTATTTTATTTTCTCCCTTCTCCCTTTTTCGCCCCTTCTCCTTTCTCCTGCCCCCTTTCTTATGGTCTCCCTAAATCATGTCCGCCCCCTCAAATAGCCCAATAGACTTGAATAGTGGGCCCTATGAAAAACACATTCAAAGGTTTGGCTCTCTGAAACTGCATGGCCAGCCAAAGTAAAACCAAACTTTGGCACACTGATCCTCTTGAAAAATGTCGACCACTAAATAACACACATGTAGTTTAACATTTGACCTGATATGAAGGACATTCAAAGATTTTCTTTTAAACCACACACTGGAATAAGGAGAAAACAGAATTGTCCTTGGATATCTAAAGATTACATCCTGCAGGAACACAGATGTTTTATCTGAGAGGTATACTCCTTCTCCAAGAAAGACTGCTTCAAAATTTTGTCTGATGTCAACTCAATGTATAATATATTCCCCTCCTCAATGGTGTCTGACTGATAAACTTAATATACCATATATTCTCCTCCTTAATTAGGGACAAAATTAGTCTCTATTGTCTTCTTGTTGTTCAAATATGATGTCCTTGTAGAGTTGCACCTAATCCAACATGTCCAAGCTGGTCTACAGCAAGGAATGAAGTTTTATATTGCATTCCATTTGGAAACAATTTCAAAGATTTTCACTTCTGAAACTACGAGACCAATAAATTCAATAACTTACAGAACTTTCTGCAGTTTAAGAGGACAGTTTGTATACCCCGGTAAGTATTAGAAATTCTTGGTTAATTTTAGTTAATTTTACTAGAGTTTGTGACATTAAGTTTTGTAGGAAAACCATTTTATAAAGATAGGACCATCTGATTGAATTTTCCTCAGGTATCATGACATTACAGAATAAAAGCTTGCATTATAGTGACAGCATCAAATCAAATTATTAAATTCAAGTTGCTGATCAATAAGTAAACAAAACAACACTTAGGACAGCATTATCATGATTATGGCCGGTCCAGTCTTACTAGATTTACAATACAACATGATTGTGTAAATATTCTACAATGAGAATTGATTGAAATTTTTCAAATCAAGTAAAATAAATATAAAGTGCTCAAAAGTGAGGCCAAGTTTGAGCATATATGATAATTCTTTTCACTAGATTACTGATTTTGATGTCAGTTTTGGAAATATTGTGCAAACACTCTTAAAAGGCTGCCTTTTCCTGATTCATGGGCTAAGCTTTCAGCAGTTTTTATGTCACACACTGACTATCTTCCCATTTTCATATACCAGTACATTTTACATATAATCAGCTATTCACTTACTTTAACATGTTTTAAAGGCCTACATACCTGTTAAAGTTTGGTAGCTGCTATGAGGGAGATCTCCCTCATAGCAGCCCACCTAAGGGGGGAGATTTAACGTAACGGTCTTTTTTCAACCAAAATTTGCAGTCAGAAATGAAGAAAAGAGAATATGAAATGGAAGAAAAGAGAATATGAAATGGAAGAAGTCATTTCTATAAGCTGTTAGATCAATTTCTAAGATCAAAATTCTACCATGATTTTAAAATTATGCATCATATTTCATAATTTTCCCAAGAAAGCAAAACAAATTTGGGAATACGTTTAAAAAATGACCCTGTTTTGTCTATGAGGGTGGCTTATGGGAAGATAGAGCAGTAAGGGGGAGATTTTGATCTCCCTCGAGGGAGATCTAATCAAAGGGGAGATTATGCTTCTAGAAAGGAGTCTCCCTCTTAAGGGGCGGGGGGGGGGAGTTAACAGGTATGGTCATATGCTCCATTGAGACACTTAAGATTACTGTGAACAGGGAAGTTTTTGTGGCAGTTTTATATTCATGATTTCCATGTTAGGAAAGGAAGCACGAAAATAAAATTGAGTGAATATACTTGTCTATTATGGAAGTCAATGGTCAAAAATTTGGAAGCGCAAATTCAAAACTGGGCAAACTAAAATTCTGTCAATTTATCACGAAATAAAGACGTCACGAAAATTTACTGGTTCACAGTATGTTAAACATGAGAGAAATCCAGTCTAATATGAGTTTCTTAGTTATTTGTGTACTTTACTTGATTTTAAATTCTATACTATTTTTATATATATTTTTTTTTAATTCAGAAAATAAACAAAACCCTGGAGAAGACATTTTGGACTTACTGAGTAGTAAGGAAGATGTTACTGTTAAAGGACTTGTAGATCTGTTAGAAAGTGTACAGTTGTTAAGACTGGTGGACATTATAAAGGAAAGCATAGGTAGTAGTTTTAAAATACAGATCTAGATATATTTATCAGTTTTATTAATTGTGAAATATGACAACAAAATTTGATGTGAAGGCAAATTTAAAGGCAGAACACTTGAAAACTGTATGTCTTATATCCTTGGGGGTTGTAACGTCAAAGTTTTAATACTGTTTTCTATTTACTGGTTGTTGATCCTATCAGTTACTTGTTCTCTGATCAGCTTTGACATGTATTTCGGTTTATGGATTTTCCGAATGTTTTGATTTGATCTGCACTGAAGAGACATAGGTTGTCTAAATGTGCATATTCAGAAACTAAATTAACAGTAACTTAACAGTATTTGTCATTTATTACCCCTGGGCCGATGCCTCTGCTGGTGGACTGTTTATACCTCCCAAGGATACTCGCCAACCCAGAAGTCAATACTTCGTTGCGGACCCGAAAATAATTGAAAATTGCCATATCTAAATTTTGCAAAATTTTGCTAAAAACAAGGAGTATCTTCCTCATGCATATCTCTGTCCTGAATTTTGGCTTTTCTATTTAGATCCAATTGGTAATTTGTTCTCTATCAGCTTTGACACATACATGTATTTGTGTGTTTACAGACTTACAAATGTTATTATTTGATCTGCACTGAAGAGACATAAGTTGTCTGCAGAAACTTATTTAACAGTAACTTTGGTATTTTGTTATTCTATGAATACCATTTTGCTAAGAAAATGAACCATATATATATATGAATTTTTTACACGACTAGTATTTTCTTCAAAGATCCTTTGAGCTTATTCCACCTTTTAGCTGAGTTTTTGGAATTATCGATTGACAAAAAAATGTCAACTCATCCTGCCCATCTTTTGGATGACACACAAAGACTTCTCAGTTTTTGTTTTGGTTTGTGTTTTCTCACTAGTTATTTATTTCATTTCATAGAGTAGAGTAGAGTAGAGTAGACATTTAATATGGAACTTTGGATTTTTCCCCCTCCCGTCTGCTCCAGCGATAAACATCAATCACTGGGCTAAATGGATAGGGAGAGGAAATTTACCAGCCAATCTCCAGTCTTGTACACCCTTCCGAGGAAGTAATATTTCTGCAGCGGTTTTCCAATTTTTAGATCCGAGATGCACTGACGAGATACAAATTCATCGAAATGGGGCCTTATATGCAACAGTGAAATTCAAAAGAAGTGTTGCATGTCTCTCAAATTGTAGTGGTCAAATTCCTCAGTGGAAAGATGTTCTCGATAATATCACATCCTAAGACTTTAACTCAGTTGGTCTTTGACTTCAGACACATATATTTTTTTTACATCAGCATACTAATACAAAAGCAAAAGGGCAGAAAATTCCAAAAACAATTAAAATGTTGCTCAACGTGATACAGACAAACAAGTAAACAAAAATCATCAAGAATGCACTAGCAAAGTGAACCTGCCAAAAAGATTTGGAGACATCATCAAGTGCCCTGGCAAGCACATCAGATCCACACGTGGCACCCATAAAACAGTTGGCTAAAATATGGTGTTGAAAGATCTGTTCCATAGCTTATGGGTGTAATGTCATTTTTGAGTTGATGGTCTTCCAAACGTTTAGATTTTATCTGCACTGATGAGACATAAGTTGTCGAAATGCGCATATGCAGAAAGTAAATTCACAGTAACTTCGGTATTTAGTTATTTCTAACCCTCAGAATAAATCAATTAAAATCCATGGTACATGTTACTTCCCTTACCGTTAAAACTTGCCACAGTAATAGTGCAAAAAGCAGCAGGGTATTGATTTCCAATTATAAAACTTTATGAAATTTTCTGGGATGAATCATAATTGTTTTATTTTCAATAATGAAATAAAATTTAAGAGTCATCATTCATTTTAGCGTAAAAATGAAATTTAGGATTTAAGAATTGTACATAGAAATGAAAGGGAAAATGACGAGGGGATAATTTTAAAAATCTATTATAGATTTTGTTCATACTTTGCATGATTTTTGGAATCAGTCTATTTTTTACATGTTAAAAATTTTAAAAAGGGTCACCTTTTAATGAAGATAGATAAATTGTGAAACATTCATTTCTCTAGTGATATCTTATCAAATTATCTCCCTTATGTAAATTTCATTTTCCTTTAAATTCAGCAACAGAATTACAGAATTAGGTGTTTTAGTGCATCTTTTTAACAATAAATATTGTATAAATGATAAGAAACAAAGTTTCAAATACTATTAAACTTTCATTACATTTTGAGATTATTTGTTAAATTCCTAAATGTACATGTATGAAATCTAAATGAACAAATATTGGACAAAAATGATGGAATAATACCACATAGACACCTTAATCTCTTCCTTACACTGACAATTACAAGAACAAATCTGTAACAGGTACATTCTTAATGAAAACAAAACTTAGATATCATAGTGTGAATTCCTACAAATACAGGGAGTATCATAATACAAATATTTACAAAAACATACATGTACACTACTGGGTACATTTTTAAGTTTCATTGTTTCAACAACCCAGCTCTGCTCTTTGAAATGATTTTGCTAGTATACATTATGAGGCCTGTGACAGTAAAAAAAGCATTGGACATTTTGTTTTTGAGACGAACTTTATCGCAAACAGTATAAAGTGAGCATATTAGGGTAAGCTAGATGCATTACACCATTTAAAGTAAAAAAACAAAATGTCCTATATTTTTTTCATTGATGATTAACAAAAGGATACAAATATATGTAAATTAAAATATGTGTTTTCACTGTGATATGTAATGTGCAGTTTTACACTCTGGATCCGCAAGTAGTACCAAAGCATAGAAGACTGCATATGATGTAATAATTGTTTATTGGTAATTTGTATGAATTTCCTTTGATTTTCATTGCCTGATGATATCAGTATCTCTGAACAGGTGTTATGTAGGTCACTGTCAAGACGTCCCATGCACGTTGCCATACGTCATGTTCATATCGTCATACTAGAACTGAAAATATGGATTTTGTACAAACAATAAAAAATACAGTTCAATTTATGATGTAAAACAAATAATAAATAATCAGACTTATATTTTAAGAACCAGCAATTCATGATGAGTTTACTGATGGAAGAGAAACACAAACAAACAGAACACAGGATATATCACCAACACATGACCAACAGTCCTGCAGGTAAAACATAGGCAACTGTAACATTACAGCTTTTCTAATGCTGCATTCACACGTAATTTGTTTTGGGGGGGGGTATATAGGAATCACCATGTCTGTCCGTCTGTCCCCTTTCATGTCCGAAGCAGAACTTTTGTACCGTAGCACCTAGGATTATCAAACTTGGTGTGTGGATGCATCATGGGAAGACGATGTGTTGCGTACCAAATTTAGGTAACTGTGACCTTGACTTTGACCTTTGACCTTTATAATAGTAAAACCATGTGCATTTCGTGTCCGGAGCAGAACTTTTGGTCTCATATACCAGTTACGACATTGCTATTTACTTCAAGGCCAAATCAGCCATTTTCCACTGTTTGCCCTCAACATATAGGTTTAGCTTGACCTTTGAGTTGTATATCATTTCGAAGCATTTTAACTAAGGAATCCAAATCTGCCATAAAAATATGGGGTGAACTGTTTAGATTTTTCGCAAAATGGCACCGAATAAAAATATGAAATAAACAATAATATTTACATTTGAAAAAACATGTGCTTCCCAGTCCTTGTCAGGGCCTTATTACGCACCCAGCAAAACAATATTCATACACCAGCTTCAATATGACAGTTGTCTCAATAAATATACATAATCAGCTTTCAAAAAACTATTCTCATGATATTCTTACTGAAAGGATAAACATTTTAGCACTTCAAACATCCTCTTTTCAAATGTTAAATTTTTTAGGAACTTTATGACTGAATGACCAGTTGACCCGGAACTGGTTAATGAGACCTTTGTACCATAGCACCTGGGATTATCAAACTTGGTGTGTAGATGCATCATGGAAAGACAATGTGTCGCGTACCAAATTTAGGTCACTGTGACCTTGACTTTGACCTTTGACCTTTATGATAGTAAAACTGTGTCTGGAGCAGAACTTTTGTACCGTATCACCTAGGATTATCAAACTTGGTGTGTGGATGTATCATGGGAAGATGATGTGTGTACCAAATTTAGGTCACTGTGACCTTGACTTTGACCTTTGACCTTTATAATAGTAAAACCGTGTGCATTTCGTGTCCGGAGCAGAATTTTTGTACTGTAGCACCTAGGATTATCAAACTTGGTGTGTGGATGCATCATGGGAAGACGATGTGTCGCGTACCAAATTTAGGTCACTGTGGCCTTGACTTTGACCTTTGACCTTTATGATAGTAAAACCATGTGCATTTCGTGTGCGGAGCAGAACTTTTGTACTGTAGCACCTAGGATTATCAAACTTGGTGTGTGGATGCATCATGGGAAAATGATGTGTAGCATTCCAAATCTAGGTCACTGTGACCTTACCTTTGACCTTTATGATAGTAAAACCATGTCAAGAGCAGAACATTTGTACTGTAACATCTAGGATTATCAAACTTGGTGTGTGGATGCATCATGGGAAGACGATGTGTAGCGTTCCAAATTTAGGTAACTGTGACCTTGACTTTGACCTTTGACCTTTATGATAGTAAAACCGTGTCCGGAGCAGGACTTTTGTACCGCCATAGCACCTAGGATTATCAAACTTTGTGTGTGGGTGCATCATGGCAAGACGAAGTGTCGTGTACCAAATTTAGGTCACTTTGACCTTGACTTTGACCTTTGACCTTTGACCTTTATGATAGTAAAGCCGTATCTGGGGCAGAACTTTTGTACCGTAGCACCTAGGATTATCAAACTTGGTGTGTGGATGCATCATGGGAAGACGATGTGTCGCGTACCAAATTTAGGTCACTGTGACCTTGACTTTGACCTTTGACCTTAATGATAGTAAATCCTTGCTCATTTTGTGCTGAAGGCTTGGTTAAATCAGCTTTGTATCCACCAAATTATATAATATTTAATGTATTACCCTTTAAATGAAGTACCAGATATGAACTGATTGGAATAAAACCTGTAATTTCAGTCCTGACAGGCTTTATTTCTGTTAGATTTACTATCCAATTACCATGTGGCTGAAGGTCAAATTTCAAAATGACATGCCTTGGTACTCAAATGCAATTGCAGGGGGTATTAGTCTGGCTTTGCGGACAGCTCTAGTTCGAATTGATTTGTATTCGATGCGTAGCAGTAATTGTTTTGCTCAAACATATCTGTAAAGTTAATTTTGCATATAATACGTATTGAATGCACATCAAAAATGTTTTGGATGGGTATTTAATGCACATTATATATGAAAAAGAAAGGAAATTTGGTAAATGTCAAGGAGACAACATCCCATATCCAGGTTAAAACGACCCAAAACAAAGCATCTAGGGGTCACTGTAGGGTCTTACCCAGTGAGGATCCTCACACCATATAGCAAGCCCTAAATTATATGTACTTTAAAACACAGCATAAGTTGGATTGGGGTAAGTTATAATTCTTATATGATTTGCATAATAGGAAATACGCTGATATGATTGGTTGAATTGACTTCCGGTAGCAAATTCTGAAGTCGTTCATTATTCGATAAACGATGTTGACCGAACTACATTTAAATTCACCTTATAAATTCATACGCCGAGTGAATCAAATAGAACAAAAACGTATGATTGGCATAACAAAAGTAAGAATTTAATTACTTATCATCATTTTAAAAGAATTATTAGGATTAAACACCGTTTGAAAAGAATTTATTGGAGTATAAACGGGACTGAGTCACTCACAAACATATCATAAAAGTCCTTCGGACTTTTATTTGTTTGTGAGTGAATTGGTTCCGTTTACCTTTGAAACAGTGTTTAACCCTATAATAAATTCATACTACAGAAAAATTTAAGGTCAGGGTATCATAAGTCTGTTGGAAAATCATCTGGCCAGGAATGATCTGTAAAATACTCATGAGCAAGTGAAAACTGAATGTTAGAGAACTGAAAGGGGTACCTAGAACATAGGGATTAACTCTTTAAAATGATCATATGTCTAGGAATGATCTGTAAATGAGTCATTCTACCGAAACTGCAGGTTTTTTTTCCAAGAAAACTCAAAAATAAAGTTAGTTTAAATGAACACTTTAATATCTTAAACGAAAGAAAGATTATTCAGCTTTACAAAACTACTACCTGTAATTTGTATTTTTCACCTGACTTGTTGCTATAGTAACAAAAATAAAAGGAACTGGTATGAAGGTTCCATCCTGTTCCAATATGATCAATATTTTAAAATGTCTAAACAAGGCGTAAGAGACAGTATGAATTTATATTTTCTTTGATAAATGTTGAGAGAAATGATCATATTTGATAAAATCTATTCTCAATGTCCTGTAATATAAATAATTATAGAAAAACATACCTGTTTTCTAGTACCTATGACGTTTCGTTTACACTTTTTTCAATTTGGTCTGGGATTCAAACATTTTTTTTCAGAAATCCTAGAATAGTTTTGCAAACTGAGATGAATTTATCTGGTAGAGAATGCTCTAAGCTTTACGCACAAAGCAATATTATTTTAGTTTATATTATCTTTAGAATAAATTTGCAAATTTAATAACAGTAACAGCATAGAATTCACTGTAATAAAAGGACTATTAGTAACAGGATTGAAAATTTTATTCTTTCCTGTTACTTTTATATTCTGTGCTGTTACCAATTTTTTCCATACTGTTACTGTTCATAAATATTCATTTTTCCCATTTTTTCTAGTTGTGTCGATTAGTAAACGTATTTTGTTTGAAAAATGAAAAAAAAAAAGATATTTTTTTTTATTCAGTGTACTCCCCTTTTAAAAGAATCCTTTTTTAAAATCCTGAAGAAATATATAATTAACTGTTTTTTTCCTTCCTGTTACATGTTAAGATTCTATGCTGTTACTTTTATCAGAGTTTTTACTACTTTTTACACTTATAATACTTCTAAATCTGATCAGAAAGCATTGAAATATTTGGTTAACATTATTGCTTAAAGCGTTCGTTAATACGACCCTTGTTTAGTTTTTTAATGAAATAAAAACATTGAAAAAATAATTTTTTGTTCCCTTCTGTTACCTCATGAAGGGTAACAGGACAGAAGGCAACATAATTGAACTTTTCGATATTTTTTCAAGCTTTCCAGGAAAACCATATGAGTGCTTCAAAATCTTTAAATGTTATTTTTAATGTACCCACATTACACTTAATATAGTGTAATGTTGTGCAAAAGGCATGTGTTCTTACTGTAAAAAAGCTGGTAACATCACTGAAATCAAAAATGCACTATAACAGTAGTTCATACCTTTGATGTCTTATGATTTTGAATTTGTGCGCTCTACAAACGTGCCCCATGTTCCAATTGCTACAGGTTGTGAATTTCTACAGGTGGTTAAATGATCAGGCTCAGATTGGTGTTTTAGTAAACATAAAATTATTCAATGGTAACAGCAAGGAATTTAAAAGTCTGGACAGACCTAAAAACCTTAAAAAATTTTATACAAAATAACCTTAATTTCAAGTAAAACTGTCATTTTTTGTTTCTTTATGTTTTATTCTTATATTTGGACATAATTAAAAGGACTTGTTATTCGTTGGTCAATTTTTATGCATCTGTGAAGTTTGAAAATCTAGCTCTGGACAAACCATTTCCTTGGTTGTTGGGTAATTAAACTCCTTAGAATATTACTTTTATCAGTAAAAAGTCAATCAAAATGCATTTAATGGAAGAAAATAAGGTTATCTTCCTAATACATTCTTTGCCAGGTGTAAAAACCAAGAATTACATCAATATTGCTATTTTAAGGCCGTGGACAAAAAACCTGCACTTTCGGTAGAATGACTCAAATACTAAAGAACAAGTGAAAACTGAATGTCAGAGAACTGAATGGGATACCTAGTACATAGGGGAATAACTCTGTAAAATGAAATATATTAGGTATGATCTGTAAAATACTAAAGAAAAATAGTAACATATGTTCATACATAGTTTTTAGCTTAAGTATGAAGAGTTGTACCTTGTCTCCCCTTTTTAAGTTTGTTACCCTCTTCAAAAAGTGTTATTTTTGATGAAAATTCTGTCTTTTTCGTTGCCATGGAAACCAAACGACTCAAAGCAATGACGTCAAACACAAATGGAAGGTAGAATACTTTACGCTGACAACAGATACAGTAAAAAATTCAACATTTGCCTAAGAGATTTGATTTTATATTGAGGTATGGAATGCTGTTCGAGCCAAAAAAGGCATTTTTCGTACTTTTCGTTGTTTTTTAATTATAAAAAAGCAGGAAAAAATTATAAAATTACCTCTCTTTTATTATCGTTTACTACATGTACCCAGTAAAAGTTTAGACACAAATAGTATAGGCTTTGTTGCCAGATGTGTTACTGATACAGATTTTTGGATGCCGACCCTGTCCAAATTTGCCTTTCACAATTTTTTTTCTGGCACTGCGACTTTTAATTTCGGTACTGAAAAATATTGGACTGCAAATGGAATGTTTTTTGGTTTAGAATGTACAAAAATTATCAGGAAATCGTAAAGTGCCCAAAATGTCTAGCCAGAATTGTATGGATGGCTTTGAGAGTCAGAATACCTGAGTCAAGTAGCGTGTATCATATATGATACGCGGGGCATTAGAGGGCTAATATAGAGATGATAAATGTCTGACTAAAGACTTTACAGCTGTGTTAAGTAGCTGTAAACACTGTATAGTTATTACGGCCATATTTTTCTGTAATAACGCATATATATGTGATAGCTCCAGGATCCTGCAGAAGTCTCCCAGATTAAAGCCCTGAAAATGTGTCTCCCACATTTTGCTGTAAAACTCCAGTATTCAGTTTGATGAAAAAAAAATGTGATAGACTCATATGACAATACATGTAGTAAAACAATAAATCTTCCCAGCGTATATTCCTGTCAATCATCTGAGCATTGTGGATTTCTTATTGATGCTTTTTTTTTGTGACAGGTAAATAAAATTTTCAAATTATAGCCTCCAGCAACATTGTCTTGTTTATTTCTAATTAAATAATTGTTGTCAGATTCAATCAAATTATTCATTAAAATGAAAAATACTCCTACATTAATTCACATAACAAAATGCCTGACACAAAAATGGTAAATCCTAACAGTCAGGATCTTAGAATAGGTCTAGTATCTGACATCTTTAGTGATCTGAAAATAGAGAAGTCTCTTAATTTAATCGTACTTGTATCATTTAATGAATTCTCACACAAGGGCCTATGTAGGGGTGATCAAAGAAAATATAATGCTGCATTTATAAATGACTGCATTCACCAAAACTATCAGAGGAAAACATATGAAACGGTTAAAAATAGTTGGACGAAAAATCTCCAGTTTTCAGACCCAATCTCCAGCTGAAAATTTTTAAATCTCCAGTTTTCAGCTGACAAGTTTATCACGTGTATGAGATTGTGTAACATTTGCATGTGGTCAAAGTGTTTTGTGACATGTGGTTACCCAGTTAAGAAATTTAGAACTAATACACATATATTGGACACTGAACCATTTGTTCAATAAATATAAGCCCTGATATTCACAATTCAAGATGGAAAATGAACCAACTACCAATGGATCAAATACACATAATATATGCTGAGTTTTGTCCACAGGAAATGTGTAGAACATAGAGCAAAATAACCTTCTGAGTACTTTGTTTTATTAAAAATCATTAATTAATTCTTTGGAAATAAAAAGCAAAATCACTTTAAAAAAATTAATATAGGATTTTACTGAAAACTATGTAAAGTTGCAACTTTTGGATTATGACTTTCCATATTATCAGATTTTAATGCTGCTGATGAGAGATTACTCCTTGAAACACGTGTACAGCATAACAAAATTTACTGTATTTTATTCAACTTCGGTATTTTTTGTATAATTAGAATATTAGTATATCTGTTAAAAGAAAAGTTAAAAAGTTAACATTAATTGTACCAATTTTGATATGATGGAATAATATGTCATTCTCATGATATGTAGTTGTAATTGATATACCTTGACTACAAGTGTGGTATTTAAGCACTGAGATACTGCATGGTGTCTACTGCATTAGTAAATATTTATTGCTGAGTAACTAAAATTCTTTAATAACTAGTAATGATGCTCTAAAGTAGTTAACCAATATTTGACTTTTTATGCCCCGCCAACGAATGTGGAAGGGGCATATAGTGTTACCCTTGTCCGTCCTTCCGTCCGTCCGTACATCCATTTAAGTTTTGCTTTTAAGTCCATTTCTCAGAAACTGTCAGAGGTAGAACACTGATGATAGCTCAGTGGGTAGATCTTTGATAGTACTACACACTTCATTGGGTAGTTTGACTCTTTGACCTAAATTTCATGCTTGAGTGACTCTGGTTAAGTTTTGCATTTAAGTTCATTTCTCAGAAACTGTAAGAGGGATAACACTGATAATAGGTCAGTGGGTAGATCTTTGATAGTACTAAACAGTTCACTGGGTAGTTTGACTCTCTGACCTACATTTCATGCTTGAGTTACTCTGGTTAAGTTTTGCGTTTAAGTCCATTTCTCAACAACTACACAGTATAAGACTATGATATTTCATCAAATTAACTGCCTTGATGATTACTACCCAAATCATTGACAATTAGGTAGCATTGACCTACATTTTATGCTTCAGTGACTTCGTTTAAGTTTTGTGTTTAAGTCCATTTCTCAACAACTACACAGTGTAAGACAATGATGTTACATCAAATTAATTGCTTTTATGAGTACTACCCAAATCATTGACAATTAGGTAGCCCTTATGCTTCAGTGACTTTGGTTAAGTTTTGAATCTAAGACTATTTCTCAACTATTTTGTATTGTAGCATCATGATATTTCACTGCAACATTCATCTAAAAGAGAACTACCCATATCGCCAGCAATTGGGTGTCCATGACTAACATTTTACGTTTGAATAACTTGTTAAAATTTTTGGTTTAGGTCCATTTCTTATCTACTACTCATTAAATTACAGTGATATTTACTCAAATTAATCACAGTGGTTATAGTGCTACATAATTCATATTGTTATGTGGCAGAAACGACCAATTAAAGTCAGCAAAGATAAAACAAAATTGGCTCAAATTAGCTTTTAATCAGACGAAAAATAATTATTTTACAAATTAAATACAATATATAACTTATCTGACAATAATGAAGTCCAAGTAATAATCCAAACGAATAGTTCACTTAATTCCACCAATAAATGTCCAATAGAATATTCCTTATAATCCTCACTAAATAGTTGATAATAGATTCACAATAATTGATGTCGATTTCCAATACGAAAGATGTGCGTGATAATCCTATATAAACTAATTAATCCTGTATAAACTTATTAAACTGACTGACTTAACCTTTTCAGCTACCTCATATAAATACATTTATTATTTCTAGAAAAATCTATCCACAAGATTTAACTAGAACATTCTAATCAACTGACAATCACATGACTAGAATGATTATGTAAGAAAAACCTCTAGAAAAATCTATGTGTTAAAATCTGTATTTAAATTCTAGAATATTCCACATGTTCTAAGGTGTAATAACCTTGACCCTTGTTTATTGTAAACAAGTTACATAACTAGGCCAAACAAATTACATCATATTAAGGCCTAACAAAATAAAAACAATCAATACAATGTATTATAGAATATTTACAACATTTAATTACCTATAACACCTCCCCCCAAAAGAAAATGTGTCTAGATTAAAACCTTGCAAAGTCAAACTAAACTTCAAAAGTCTTTGATTTTTATCTTTCATTTCATGAATAAATTTAAGAGGGTTGTGATCGGTATATACAATGATAGGCTGAATTGAAGCTGTAACATAAATTTCAAAATGTTGTAAAGCCAAAATCAGAGACAAACATTCTTTTTCAATTGTGGAGTAATTTCTCTGGTGTTTATTAAATTTTCTAGAAAAATAACAAATAGGATGGTCTATACCATCTTTACCTTCTTGTAATAAAACACTGCCAGCAGCAACATCACTAGCATCTACTGCTAATTTAAATTGACAATCAAAATTAGGTGTTGCTAAAACTGGCGCACTTTCTAGGATGGCTTTTAGTTCCTCAAATGACTCATCACAACTTTTAGACCAAATAAACTTTACATTTTTTCTCAATAGTTTAGTCAAAGGCTCACTAATTGAAGAAAAGTTTTGACAAAATTTTCTATAATATCCAGCCATTCCCAGAAAACGCATCAATTGTTTCTTATTTTCAGGTTTAGGAAAACTAGAAATAGCACTAATTTTAGCATCAATAGGTTTTACCTGACCCTGACCTACAACATGTCCTAAATAGTTTACATAAGCACACCCAAATTCACTCTTTGAGAGGTTGACTGTTAACATAGCACTGCTTAAACGTTCAAAAAAAGTTCGGAGTATCTGAAGATGTTCTTTCCAAGTGTCACTATATATAAGAATGTCATCAATGTATGCTTCACAACCGTCAATTCCAGAAATAACACTGTTGATTAGACCCTGAAAAGTTGCCGGCGAATTTTTCATGCCAAAAGCCATCACTTTGT
>MJUU01051289.1:5505-27221 GCA_002080025.1 Modiolus philippinarum | reverse complement strand
AAAAAGTGAAAATGAATATTCTGGCCTATGCTTATAAATAAATATTCGGGCAGCCAGATTCCCTTTCATTATAGTGTACATAAAATAAATAATCTTGCCCTCAAGTGTTCTGGCATGCAAATTCTAGAAATAAGTATTCTGGCTCGACAAAATTAGCCACGACTCCCTCTTCAGAACATTAAATGATCGCCCTCTAAGTGGTCGGAAATCTGTAGTGCAAAGATCAAGGCGGGAAAGCAAAAACCACGCCCGCCCGAAAGCAGTTTCTAATAATGATCATTAATCGGATAATAACACGGGCTCCACAGCTCTCTGAGAGCCCGGGAGCCCGGAGCCTAGTGAGTTGAGTCCTGAGCCTTGAGAGTGGAGCCTGGAGTCCTAGTGTTGGAGACCAGAGGCCTAGTGTTTGAGACTTGAGCCCTTGTGTTGGGCCCGGATACCAACGTTCGAAAAATCTTGAGCCCGGAACCAAGGGCCAGTATTGAATTTGGATATAAAATCGTGCAAAATATCTAGCAAAAATATTTATTTACCACCCTACCCTCCCCCAGTCACCACGTTTTTACTGCGTAATAACTTCCAAAATTGGGCTTAAAATTTCTTTCCCACTTGAATGGGGATAAACTCCTGGGGTCGGGGTAGTAAATCTAAAATCTAAAGAAAAACAAATGGACCGGAGGGTGGATTACCATTAACGATACTGATCCTGAAAAGATGCTTGAATATTTTGAAAATTTGACACGCTGATATGTACTTCTCGTGGAAATACATAACCGACAAATGTGAAATGTCTTGATAATATAAGAGGATATTTCCCAAAGAAACTTATCTCTGAGTAAATGGATACCATTGATGACCATTATAGGAAAGCGGGATAGAGAAGGGTACATGTAAAAAAAGTTCCACTGACACTTGATAATTCTAAAGTAAAACAAAATCTGTCCTACCTTTTCGGCCCGAATAATTAAAATATCCATCGTTTTGAGATCCTCCGTTAAGTAATTATCCAACAATTTAAGTCAATGTCGCCAGAAAAATGAATAATAAATGCATGTCCAGCGTCCTCATTGTGGTAAAAACATTGATAACTTTATAAACATTAATTCAGTTTCTATCCGGTTCAGAAAGTCATGAAATTCCTAGAAACCTTCCTGCTTGAGCCAAGGTCCAGCTCAAAGGTGTTGTGGAGGTTTCTATTTTCGCGGCTGATTATGTCATGTGTTAAAAAACTTATTGACCAATTAAATTGGGATATGTTAGTTAACCTACATAGCTGGAGTGACCTGTTGACCCGATCTCCCACGTCGGTCTGGTCAAGTAAGGTCAGTCCAGCTGTGCAGGTTAACTAACATATACCGACTTGATTGTTCAATAACTATAACATAGATTTGGAAATGAAATATCCATTATGACGTCACCCTGCCATAGATTTGGAACCCGCCATAGATTTTAGTCCCAAAATGCCAATAACACATGTATAAAAAGTAAATGTAACAAACACGCAATCAAGTTTATACTTCAAGTTTATGAAAAGAGACAATAATAGATATTTCAATTCTAGACATTCATGACAAATTTGAACGTCTTCAAGAAAATCAAGTAAGATTAAACTCATGTGTCTTACACTTTCAAAAATGTTTGTTGAAAAACCGGAAAATACCCAAACATGGTGGTCATAGAAGCAAATTTTCAGGTGTGTCATTTCGAAAATGTGACGATTCGATAAATGGAAGATGCTGACATACCTATTATTTTCGTTAAATGGAATAACTAAATTCACTATATTACGTTTCCGCAAATAAGTTTACGTTTCCGGAAATTTTCATATAATTTACCTGGTTCATAAGGTAGCTTTCATTGTTATTTCAACATATTTATAAAAAGTTAAGAAAGATGTTTAACAAAGAAAGATCGCAAATTTTATGCAGCAATGGTACTGGCTGGATCAATATAAGGTGTCAAACCACCAATTCAGCATCCTCCCAAGTCAGGTGTTCGAGGGAACGGACGTGGACTCAGAACACCTGACTTGGGAGGATGCCAATATAGCCAATGAAAAAAATAGCTCTTTTAGAATCTAAATATAACTCTGAATTCATGCACCTTAAAAATAAATGTCGGAATGAAATAAATGATACAGGATGTCAGACCACACTGCTCAGACTATTAGAAGACTGGCGCCAAGCTTTAGATAATAACCACTATATTGCAGCTGTCCTTATGGGCCTCTCTAAAGCATTTGACTGCTTATCCCATGATATATTATTAGATAAATTATTAGCTTATGGTGTATCACCATATTCAGTTTCCCTGTTAAAGTCATATCTCACTTATTATGTATTATGTATTGTTATTTATTTAAATGCTGTTTTTATGTTAATTTATATGTTTTTATATTCGGTAAAAAGCTCTCTAGAGCTTGTGTTTGTATGTTGTATGTGTGCCGAATCAAAATAAAGTTTTCTTATCTTATCTAATGATACACCTGTTTGAACATTGATGTATCAGGCTTATTTCGAGACCAAGGTTAATTGACTAGAATGATCCTTTGAATACTTATCATAGGGGTTTTCCGGTTTACTATAAATGCGTAATGTTTTGGTCGTAATGGTATATATTTATAGATGGGTTATTCCAGCATTTGGAACTCTCTTGGAAGGCTTTAAAGGTATGCTAAAATTTTTATATGATGTTGACGAGATGTGCACCTTTCGGAAAATATATGGTTTCATACAGGTTAAACTTAAGATAAATTGTCCAGACAGATTCGAATATGGGGAATTTAAGTTGAAAATGTTAAAGAAATGAATTGGTGGTTTCTAACCTTAACACAAAATATGCCAAAATTTTAAAACATGTCATAAAAAGTTGTCAATAGCCTAAATTGATGCAACACATGTATGTATGATGAATTTGGGGTAAACATTAAAGTTTTAGTCAGCTGGTGCCACAATTTTGGCCAAAAACAATCGTTATGTAATATTTTAGTATTTTGACACTGAAATGCCATTTTTAGCAATTTTCATGATTTTGTGCAAAATAAGAAGGGTTAGCTGTGTAAAATAGTTTGAAAACATCAAATGTAGGCTGATTTTACAGAAGAGTTCGCCACTGTTTTGAATATATGTTCAATGTTTACAAATTCCAGGTCTTCGGTGTCTCGAACAAAAGCGACAACTTTGACTGAGATGCCTCATATAAAAATCTGTCTGATTTGTATACAATAATTTTTTAAAGCAAGGATGGTGCTTATATGTGCAGTTTGATGTGAACATAAACCTCAGAAATAAAAAAATACCATGCTGTTCCTCTACTTAACAGTGTAAAATTGTCATTGTCTACAGTGTCAAAAAAAGTGCCAAGTCAAAATTTCATTATCTGATTTTGGGACAAGATTTTGAATTTGCCATACTTTTCATAAATTTTCATTGATTTTATTATGTTATTTTCTTTATATGTTATATATTTAATCACCCGAAGGAAAATAAATGCACTCGGGTGGATTTTCAGTAGTTTTAATACTATCATTGTACCTATTCATATTAGGCTTTTCGGCCAACTCACAAACCTAATATTCTTCATAAGCTCAAAAAATAAACAAAACTGGTTTTTCCCTGTCTTCCTGACCTTTTTGCATCAAGTTCTGCATTTAAAATGCTATTTGTATGACCACAACCAAAGTAAATAGAAAAAAGAAGGGAAACGGGGATTGTGTCAAAGAGATAACGACCCAAAGGGGAGTAATAACAACTCAAAGCCACCATAAGATCTTCAGTGAACTGTGAGAAAACCCCACACCTAACGGCAGGTCGGAGTCGGCCCCTGAATAAAGAGTAATCAAGTAATCAAGACCATTTCAAGTCCAAAAATTTACCTCAGAAGCACCTTCTCAAATTGGGGGAGGGTGACATTTTGTAGCATGATTTCAAAATTTTAATGGCAGCTTTGAACATTTGCGGCTTTATTTTGATAGAAAAAAAACTCTGAGGGATTAGTATTAAACATGTATTGAGATTCAATACATAAAAGAAGTATATTTGATTTTGTGTCCATGTTTAACATCTATGAGTGATTGTGCCTAATCAAAGCACTGGAAACACTAAATCTGTAACTTTTTGAATAGTGATGAAAAGGAGGGAAAACTTTGGAATGGGATGTTATTTTCTGTTTACAATTTTGAAATTAACTAAAAAAAAGAAAAAGTGCAGCAATTACACTGGGGAATGTTTTAATATCATGTTAACACTAAATATGCCAAAATTTTGAAACATGTCATAAAGAGTTGTTAATAGCCTAAATTGATTCAAATAACTTAATACCGAAGTCACTGTGAATTTTGATTCTGCATATGCGCATTTCGACAACTTATGTCTCTTCAGTGCAGATAAAATCTCAAAACATGTATGGTTTTTTGAATTTGGGGTAAACATTGAAGTTTTAGCCAGCTGGTGCCACAATTTTGGCCAAAAATAGTCGTTATGTAATATTTTAGTATTTTGACACTGAAATGCCTTTTTTAGGCCATTTCATGATTTTGTGCAAAGTCGGAAGGGTTAGATATGTAAAATAGTTTGAAAACATCAAATGTAGGCTGATTTTGCAGAGGAATTGCCACTGTTTTGAATATATGTTTAATGTTTACAAATTCCATGTCTTCGGTGTCTCGAAGCAAAGCGACAGCTCTGACTGAGATGCCTCATATAGAAATCTGATTTGTTTACAATAATTTTAAAGCAGGAATGGTGCTTATATGTGCAGTTTGATGTGAACATGAACCTCAGAAATTAAAAAAATACCATGCTGTTCCTCTACTTAACAGTGTAAAATTGTCATTTTAGGGTCTACAGTGTCAAAACAAGTGCCAAGTCAAAATTTTATCATCTGATTTTGGGACAAGATTTTGAATTTGCCACACTTTTAATAAATCTGCATTTATTTTATTATGTTATTTTCTTTATATATTATATATTTAACCACCCGAAGGAAAATATGTACTTGGGTGGATTTTCAGTAGTTTTAATACTATCATTGTACCTATTCATATCAGTCTTTTCGGGGCTATCTCACAAACCTAATATTCTTCATAAGCAAAAAAAAAACAAAAAAACAAAAAAACAAAAAAAAAACAAAACTGGTTTTTCCCTGTTTTCTTGACCTTTCTGCATCAAGTTCTGCATTTAAAATGTCATTTGTATGACCACAACCAAAGTAAAGACCATTTCAAGTCCAAAGATTTACCCCAGAAGCACCTTCTCAAATTAGGGGAAGGGTGACATTTTGCAGCATTTGCAGCTTTATTTAGATGGAAAAAATACTCTAAGGGATTAGTATTTAACATATATGCATGTATTGAGAATCAATATATAAAAGAAGTATATTTGGTTTTGTGTCCATGTTAAACATCTATGAGTGATTGTGCCTAATCAAAGCACTAAAAACACTAATCTGTGACTTTTTGAATAGTGATGAAAAGGAGGGAAAACTTTGGAAAAGGATGTTGTTTTCTGTATACAATTTGACAATTAACTAAAACTATAAAAAAGTGCAGCAATTACACTGGGGAATGTTTTAATATCATGTTTAGGTGTCAAACCACCAATTCAGTCAAACAGCGCTTAGAACAAATGAATAAATAGCTCTTTTAGAATCTAAATATAACTTTGAATTCATGCACCTTAAGATAAATTGTCCAGTCAGATTTGAATATGGGGAATTCCAATTGAAAATGTTAAAGAAATGAATTGGTGGTTTCCAACCATGATGGGATACCGCTCTTATTATGAATTCAGTGATAAATTCAGTAAAAATTTTGAATATGTTGACTTAAAAATTTAAACCATTAAAAAGTGAACATAAATGTCACAGATGCGCAATTTTTAAGGTTCTTGGAAAAAAGTATCAAAACTATAAACGTTTGTGGGCTGTAAAAGTACGTGTTACTCTAAATTATTGTACTTGATACGTTAATGTAAGAAATCCAAATAGTACACAAAATCAACCAAGTTGCAGATTTAAAAAGAATAATAAACGTTCAGATTTATTGGATCATACCGATGTCTTCCTTATTTATTATCTATTTTTGTTTACTGTAAAATGGTTCAAAATTTAAAATATAAAATATTTTCAAATTGGTAAGATATTTCTTTTGCGGAAAAGCAATTTTTTTCTGGAAAGGTAATTTAAATTTTTCCCAGAAAGGTTAATTTTTTTTCCGGAAACGTAATATTTTTTCCGGAAACTTAATGCCAATTTGCGGAAACGCAAAAGGCCTGAAAAAGCAGTGGTTTGGATACCCATAAACCTGTTGAACGCTACCGATATCTTTTTCTCGTTCCGACACCAATATACAAAAAAGAATACCAAAGTTACATAAAAACAGTAAATTTCGTTATGCTGTACACGTGTTTCAAGGAGTAACCTCTCGTCAGCAGCATTAAAATCAAACAATATGGAAAGCCATAATCCAAAAGTAGTTAAAAAAGAAGTACTCATTTCCAAAAATATCGAAATAGGAAGCCAAATCCAGTACCGAGGACATCTACCGAGTGCCAAACACGGAATGAAGCCTCAGTATTTACAAGTGGTTAGAATTTTGATAAAAACTAAATTTCTATAACACGCAAGGTAAAATGTTCATGTCGGACAAGTTTGACTATTGGGCTTGTGAATACCCTCGGGGACCTCTGGGACCAAGTCTATCCCGAGTTTATATTGCTATTTCGTGTCTTTTAGGCACAATCTGCTTGAAAATGTATTTTTATGGGTTTAATAACAATATTACCAAACAGAGTGGTCGAGAACCGAAGTCCGGGAGACAAAAAGACAAATCTTTTTTTTTTTTTTTTTTTTTTTTTTTTTTTTTTTTTTTTTTTAAAGAATAACTTCATATTTACAAAAAACATAGATGAACAATACAATGACACAATAAATGTACAAACAAGACAATCACAAATACAAGAAATAGGATATGATAAGAAAGACATATTTTTAAACGCCATACAGTAGGAATTATATTAATTAATAAATTCAATATGGACAGGCAGTTTAAGTTGAATATTCTAAACGTAATTTACCATTTTTATGGATCTAGAATTTGGCTCCAGGGGTTCCAGTACTTAACATATTCATCAGGATTAAAGTGTCCAAAAGAAACATATTTCTCTAAAGTTAAGTTTTCTTTTAAAAAAATTTCAGGGCATTTAAATTTACTCTTCCATCACTTAACTTTACTTTATAAATATAGAATTTTGTAAGTAGAAGTATCTTATTTTTGACAAAATTCAAACCATTCCAAGATAATGTACCAAACAAAACTATTTCCATATTCAAAGGAATTTCTATATCTGTCATCTCAAAAATCAACCCACAGCTCTGATATCTTATGACAGCCCCAAAATAAATGTTGAATGGTTTCTGGCTCCTCATTGTAGAAAGTACAAACATCAGAGAGGTTTAATTATATCTTGAATAAGAAAGTGTTTGTGGCTAATATATGATGTACTATTCTATACTGCAACCAGTTGAGTTTAGTATTTTTTGTATATTTAGTACAGTACAGATGCACTTTTTTCCAGTTTAACATGTTGTGGTCCATTACTTGATCCCATTTTTGTTCTGCCAAATTGCTTACCTCCTTTGTGTTCAGGATATCATACATTTCTTTTGAACCCTTTTTAGATTGAAAGAAAATTCTAATATTAAATGGTAAACATGGTTGATTTTCCTTAGCTTTAAGTTCAATATCAAGAGTATTAACAAATATTTTTACCAATCCATAGTAAAGTGTGAATATGGGTTGAAAATTGTAAGTTGTTTTAAATTCTTGAAATTACATAATATTTCCTTCCGTATCTATAATATCATTGATTGTCAAGACCCCCCTTTTTGACCAATCTTTATAGAACACACTGCTATTATCAATTTTTATATCTTTATTTCTCCATAAAGATGAGAAAAGAATATCACAAGAATATTTTGGTTTTTGTGTTTTTTTCAAACAATTCCAAGCATCATATACTTCATTCCAGAATTTGTTATCGGAGTGTTCTTTCGGTCCTATATAAGCTTAAAGTGTTAAATCAATGTTCTCGGCAGATTTAAATAGTTTAACCCATTTTGCATCTGACTGAAATAACCGTCTTACCCATGTTAGTTTAAGACCTTGAATAAAACAATACAAATTTATAATTTTTAGTCCCCCTTTATAATATGTTTGACATATAATATCTCTTTTGACTTTATCTGCTTTATTATCCCAAACAAATAAGAAAATTTTGCTAATGAGTTCCTTCAGCATGTGTTCATAAGGAGATGGAATTGACAGGAAAAGATGATTTAATTTAGAAATTATAAGAGTCTTAACAATAGTTATTTTCCCAAATGGTTTTGAGATGTTGTTTTGACCATCTCATTAGAATGTTATCTATATCTTTCATTTTTGGTATATAATTCAAATTAGGAATATCATCAATATCAACAGAAAATATAATACCTAGTATCTTGAATTTACTGGAACCCCATTTCAATCCATACTTTACACATATTTGGTCTTGACTGTGTTTTTTACTACCTATATAACACTTGTTTTTTCTATATTTATTTTGAGTCCTGAGATTTCAGCATAAAACTGGAGAGTACGGAGAGATGCATCTATTGACTCTGGTGAACCATCCAGTATCATTAATGTATCATCTGCATAGTGAGATAATACATACGCTGTATCATCTATTGTTATACCATTAATATCTTCATTTTTCCTGACTAAAATACCTAATATTTCAGCACAAAGTAAAAAAATATACGGGGATAAAGGATCCTCTTGTCGACATGCTCGTTCTAACTTAAAAAATTCTGACATACAACAATTTTGTGTAACTGCGGAAGAGATATCATTATAAAAAGTTTTTACCCAATTTATCATAGATTCACCAAAATTGAAGTTAGTAAGGGTGTCATACAAAAAAGACCAAGAAATAGAGTCGAAGGCTTTTTCAAAATCAATGAAAAGGAGTATGCCTGGTATATCTTTTTCCTCAGTATAATTTAAAATATCATAAATTAGGCGGCAATTTTCACCTATATATCTCCCTGGTATAAAGCCAGTTTGATCACTGTTAATTAAAAATGGAAGAGTGGATTTTATTCTCTCTGCTAAACAACTGGAAGCTAATTTATATGTACAATTCAACAATGTGATTGGTCGCCAATTTTTTAAATATTGTTTTGATTTATCTTCCTTGGGGATACAAGTGATCACTCCCTGTCTCTGAGTAACAGACATTTTATTATTATGATAGCCATAATTAATAGACCTAAGCACATATTCACCAATATTTATCCAATAAAATTGAAAAATACTGCTGTAAATCCATCAGAACCAGGGCTTTTGTTATTTTTAGAACATTTCAACGCAGATGTAAGTTCATCTAGACTGATCTCTTCCTCTAAAAGTTGTTTTTGATTTTCATCTAGTTTTGGTACGTCATCATACGGTATCTCTGTAGATAGATTTACCTTTTTTATATTTAACTGTTTCGAATAGAGATTTTTATAGAAAGACTTAGTCAGTTCTAAAATTTCCTTCTGATTTTTAATAACTTCACCATTATCGTCTATCAGCTTTGAGATAGTCTTACTGGTGAAATTTCGGTTTTCTAAATTACAAAAAAGATTTGTTGGTTTCTCTCCTTCTTCAATCCACTGAACTCTTGACCTAACATATTCCCCCCTTACCTTCTCCTGTCTTATAATTCTGAGTTCAGTTTTTTTTTCTTCTATTTGTGCTAAATCATTTTCATTTGTTGCATTTTCTTCTAATTCTAAAATTTCTGAATTCAGTTTTTTTCTTGTTTTATTCTTTCTCTTTTTTTAAAAGTTGCATATGAGATGGTTACCCCTCTAATCTCAAATAAAAGAGTTTCTAAAAATAGCTGATCATTTATTGAAAACTGGATATCTAATTTATCAATATTCATTAATTGTTCTATATTATAAACAGGCAGAGCATATTGCTTAGTAACATCATTTATCTTTTTTTAACAATTTTAGCATATTCAGGATCTTGAAGAAGGGAGTTATTGAACTTCCAAAGCCCTCTACCTTTTACAAATTCATTAATCTTATATGATAACATAACTGGTGAATGATCTGATCGATAACTGTTATCGATTTTGACATCATCGACACATTGGAGAAGGTTATCAGATACTAAAAAGAAATCTAAACGTGATTGTTTGAAGGGATTTTTTTTTCCTCCAAGTATATCGTTTTATTTCTGGATACATTTCTCTAAATGGATCGACCAAATTATATACTTCCTTAAGCTAGAGTAACTTTTCTCTAGCTCTTGGATTATTTATATTGACATAATTATATGTGTCTAGGTCAAAATCTTGAATTAAATTGAAATCTCCACAGATAACATATGACTGGTTTTCAAAACTATCAATAACATCTCTGACTTTGTTAAAAAAAAACTTGGGGTATCAACATTTGGACCATATATATTAACCAATGTAACTTTTTTATTTTCAATTGTAAGATCCAAACCCAACAGACTACCATTTTCATCTTTTTTTGTTTTAAGAATTTTAAATTCAAAGTTAGCTTTGAAAAGAATAGCCACTCCTCTCTGATTTGAAGCATATGAATTAAATATACACTCTCCTCCCCATTGATTTCTTATTTCAGATTCATCTTTTTCTTCAAAGTGTGTATCTTGAATACAGACTATATTATAATCTTTTGATTTTAAATAGTTGAATACATCTCTCCGCTTCTCCAGCGTATGAAGGCCTTGACAGTTATATGAAACCAATTTCAAAATGTGTCCTTCCATTAGAAAGCTTATTAAAAACAAAAATTACTATATAATAAATATAATTATGACAAAGAACTGGTAAAATCTTAAGCCATCACTACTGAAACCCCAGGAGTTTTCCCTATCATGATTCCTTGTTTTGATACATATGTTTAACATGACATATATAAGATATTCAATAGTAAATATGAAGTTGTAAAAACAAAATAATAATATAGGACAAACAAACATTAAAAACAAATTTAATTGTCTAAAGAAACTGAGATATTTTCCAAGATTCATCATATAGGAGACTGCATATGTAGAAACTATGTCAGAAGGGAGATAACTCAATTTAAATTGAGACACAGAATAGTATTTTGTCATCTGTTGCTACATCCTATAAATTATATGTAGACCTTTAAAGCAATATGTACTCCTTATTTAAAACAAAAGCAGAAGTGTTTCTCCAAACACAGCATTAAAAAAACCTGGATATGCATCTCATTACTTAATTTTTGTTGCATAACTAAATTTGTCTTTAACTCTAAATAAATAAGACAAATCTGGTAGAAATCAACGGCAAAATAGTCGACCGCAATGGTTCTGACTTGGTACAGGCATTTCAAAAGAAATGGTTGGTTAAACCGGTTTTATGGCAAGCCAAACCTCCCCTTCCATTGCGTCCAGAAGCAACTCAACAGCAATTGATACGGTCGTAGTAATTGTAATTTTCGGCCATTGTAGATATTTCCCATTATCCCTTTTATTACATTGAAATATTTTTCTTCAACACTAGCAAACCCTTGTCAATCCTAGAAAAGATAGGTAACTGGAGCATTTTCAATGTTTGACATGCAATGTCTACTACGAAATGGTACAAAAATGTACAATTTGTGCGTAATAAAAAAATACACAACTTTCCTGTCTGAGGCATTTCAATCACGCAATATTATTTTTAGTTCTGATTTATGTAAATTCTTGTAACTATAAAAAGAACACTGTAATATTTACTGAAAATTGATGTCATATTAATATGCTTCTTTTATACAACCACTTGGCATTTTAAGTTTGGCTGAAGTATATTTTACAATTATGACCCTCTGAAGTGGCGAATATCCAAAGTTGTCAATCTAATTATGGGTTATTTCCAAAGGGCTTTGTTCAACAGACCCCTAAGGGTTATAACTTTTATAATACCAAACAAACATTAGAAATTTTATAGCAATTTTTAAATCTTTTTCACAGGACATGATAAATTTATAGGGTAATTCTACTGACGTTGTAACTTACTGGGGTTATTAACTGGTGAATGATAAGGTTATTCCACGGTGAATAAATAGCATATTGTAAAACATGGGCTGGGCTGGTCTGGTCTGGGCTGGTCTGGTTTGGGCGTGTCTGGTCTGGTCTTGGCTATATTGTAAAAGATGGTTTGGTCTGGTCTCAACTAATGTTTAGCCTTAGCGGTATACCTTATTGGAAATATATAAATCTTGTATAATTTTATATGAAGTTTTTGTAGAAAGCATATAAATGTCATGTCAAGCAGATGAAATGTTACAGAATTTACAATATACTGGGTAATTTGCTAAGATTGTGCTTATAGTATTTTGTTGATAAACTGTCAAAATCAATTCATTAAATAAAACTAGCCAACTAAAATATAACGATATATTGCATATGTGTGGTTTTGTTAAATGAAAATTCAATAAATAAAAACATAGCTGGTGTAATTGCTGTTGTGTGTGGTATTTTTATTTTGTCCCATTGTCGATAAACTGATTTGACGAATTTCAAGTATGGCATATTAATGTATGTACAATATTTTTATCAGTAAATTATGATGTATTTCCAATTGCTGAAGCAACTGTAATATTTCTGGTAATGAATATGATATCAAATCTAACCTAACATCTGTATTAACCAAGGAACAATTGGACTGTTGCACTATCTCTAGTTATCGTGTCCGTCGCTAGGTTCGTTAGTGTACTGGTGAGGTCCGGTCGATAAGCTCCGTTTAACTAATGTTAAATTGGCAAAGTTTAAAATGAAATTGTTAATAACCCTGAGTAATGATATACACAATTTCAAAGCAGTTACAGCAAATGACATTTAAGCTACAAGATCCGAAAATCGCAAAAAGTATGGTTTGTAGTTATTTTTAAATAATTTTGTAAAGTTACCATCTATCGACACAAATAAGTGTCATAAATTGATCTTCATATGCAGTTTATTTTTCGAATAAAAACAATTTTATGTAGGGTAAACTGATACTACAAAAATCTTTTGCCTTTTTGCAAATTTGTTTAGGATTGGAATACACATTACTAAAAATCACTAATTTTGTTTTATTTAAGACAAAATCAAAATGTATAATGCAAGGATGAAAAGTAACTATAAATTAAAACAAAATTTAAAAACGACTAGCTTTTATTCTATGCATTTAATCCTTTGAGATTTTATTGAAACTGAATATTATATTAAATGCAGGTTACTGCTACATGTTAAATGTCATCTGGTCGAATTCAGTGACACCTGTATATTGATATACCTGTATATTGAAGGTGTTTAGGATGGTACATGTTTTGCAAACTGCATGGGGTAAGGTAAACCCTTTCAGGTAATTTGCATTCAGGTTACCTGTTTGTCATCACAAATTTTGATTAAATTACAATCAGAACAAAGGTTGAGCTACATAATAAGATTGTTTTGTATGTATTACACATAACAGAAAATAAATAAATAAATAACAACAAAAGCATAAAAATAAAAAATATTTTAAAAAATAACTAAATAAAAAAAAATAAATGTTTTTTATTTGAAAATAATATTTAAAACAATAAGTTATAATAGGCTCGAATTATCAAAACTTAGGTTGTACTTCTTAAAATTTCCGAACAACCACGGATTATAAAGGAAAACCCGTATTCAGTTGTGTATTTTAAAACTGGTTCTTTACAAAACGGCTTCATATATCAACAAGCCATTTCCTGTATTCAAAGTTGAAACACAAAGTTTCAATGTGCGAAAAGAATTATTTTAAAATTGTTAGTGGTCTTAAAGATATGAAATTTTAAAAATGACCAATTTTACATAACAAATGCACTAGCAATATCGACCGGAACTCACCAGTAAACGATAAAAGGAGCTAACTGTGCATTATGAAACAGTCCCATTACCGGTACAAAAACGTTATATATATTTACCGTTTATAAACTTTTGTTAGGCTGTAGTATGCATAACGTACTTATAAGATGTTCTAGAATATCTAAAGAAATTATTTTTTCATTTCAAAATAGTCAAACTTTCAAAATGCAAGAAGACCATTCTTCAATTGTGTGCCACTTTTAGCAGATTTGTTACTTTATTCGTATAAAGCCAGGTTCAAACAAGCGCTAATTCTTAAAAAAGAAAGTAAGCTAGCCAATTCCTTTAATTATACCCCCCACGAACGAAGTTCAGGGGGTATATAGGAATCACTCTGTCCGTCTGTCTGTCCGTCTGTCTGTCTGTCTGTCTGTGATAGCAAACAATTTTTCGTAACAGTTTTCTCAGTAACTACTCATCACTGCAACTTGAAATTTTGTATGCAAGTTTATAATGATNTCCTATACCGCAAGTAGCGATTTCAGGATTGCCGGACATCTACTTCCTGTTTACCGACTTAGTTAATTTTCGAGATCTTTTGTCAATCGTAGAAAATTTTCGTAACATTTTTCTCAGTAACTACTCATCACTGCAACTTAAAATTTTGTATGCAAGTTTATAATGATGTCCTACACTGCAAGTAGCGATTACAGGATTGCCGAACATCTGCTTCTTGTTTACCGACTTAGTTAATTTTCGAGATCTTTTGTCAATCGTAGAAAATTTTCGTAACAGTTTTCTCAGTAACTACTCATCACTGCAACTTGAAATTTTGTATGCAAGTTTATAATGATATCCTATCCCGCAAGTAGCGATTACAGGATTGCTGGACATCTAATTCCTGTTTACCGACGTAGTTAATTTTCGAGATCTTTTGTCAATCGTAGAAAATTTTCGTAACAGTTTTCTCAGTAACTACTTATCACTGCAACTTGAAATTTTGTATGCAAGTTTAGAATGATGTCTTATACTACAAGTAGTGATTTTAGGATTGCCAACTATTTACTTCCTGTTTACCGGGAATTGTGCAATTATAACTATTTTAGTGACAAATTATATTGGGGATCTTCTACATGGGGAGTGGGGGGTATCATTTTGTGGCCCTCCAGGCCACAGTACCTCTAGTTTCAGCTTCCCTTATATGATCTGTTATTAAACAATCTTCAAAATAAGGATAACCTTCATCTTATATACCATAATGAACTCGAAACCAAAGAGACCACTGATACACAATCATCAGCATCATACTTGGACCTATACCTCAGCATTGAAAACTCTGAAAACTATTCAACGCCAAATAAACATATACTTAAATAATTATACTTATCTTCAAATAATTGAAGATCAGGTTTATACATCATGTACATCAAGGATATGTCCAGTCACTGTTGCAATTGTCACTACAGAAGTTTTACGGTCGTCACCAAGATTTGACAGACCGTTACATTGTTTCTATTTCACAAATGAGAATAGATATCCTTGGAAAGATCCAGAGTTTACCGGACTGACTAACACCGACTATGACAAAACCGGATTTTTCACTGGCAGTGTGACGGGTGTCAAGCGTGGAGCAGATCATGCTTACCCTTCTGGAGCACCTGATGATAGGGGTTCACACTCCTAGTGCTTTAGTTATGTGGCGTTCTTGTTCATTTTTGTTTATTAGTTTGTCTTTGTCATACTGTCTTAATTCGTGTTGCATGTAAATAGCCGTGATTTTGGATTTATGGTTTTAGAATTCCCCCTTTCCTCGTTTTTGCTTCGGTATTCATTTGCCGATGTACTCGCAAAGTAAAGGAAATATTTTTTTTTGTAGTTCTTTCCATTCAGATGAATTCCCTTTAGCCTTGGTATCATGGAAATATAGTTTCCATAACGAGAACTAGTTGATTATGAAATTTCTCACATCGAGTTACATAAATTTTGCAAATGTTTGAAAGCGAGGCTTGCCGAGCTCTTAAACATTTCAAAATTTATTAGACGAGATGTTGTAAATAATGAATTTTTAAATTTTTAAGGGAACGGGTATTTAAAAATGACCATGCCAAAGTAGGTCGAGTGTAATAAAAGAAGAAAAATGGGGGCTTGGATTTCAGACTTACATAATTAGTTCCATCATGTATCGATAAAGACAGTTTGAAATGTTCACTTTATTCTTCAAACAAATATGATATGATTTTTGTGAGACATCTTTCTAGGTAAAATGTGAATGCATATCTATACAGACATCGTCGGCTATAAACAGTTACAACTGAAAAATGGCTAGTTTTTTGTGAATTGTTCGCATTCAGCTTATCTTATTATCATGGCTGTCTTTAAGACTGGGGATAAGTGTGGTCTTATTTCATCAGGTATAAATAGGTATTGTGACGTTTGACAAAAGAAGAATTGACATGGAGTTTTGTTTTTTGTTACTATTGTCATATCTCTTGGAGGCGGCGGAGGTTTTCCATTTTCTTTCAAAGATCCTTTACAACCATAACAAACTGATACTTTTTTTGTCACAGTATTGTAATAAGTACAGTAATATCCATTGTCAGGTGGTCTCGGTGCTGGCCGTCGTGGAAGTTGTACTTTATTACTTAGATAACTGATAAAAAGTTGAAGTTAGAAATAAAATTTGTCAAAACCAATTAGCGTATTTATGCTGCGGTTCTATAGTATCTGATGGATGCAATTTGAGAGCATAAATATTGACCCCAATTACAAATACCAAAGTTACATAATAAATAGTAAATTTCGTTATGCAGTACACGTGTTTCAAGGAGTAACCTCTCATCATAACCTAGTTATAAAATTAAAAAACGGCTGCAACTAAGTCCAGACCAGAACAGCCCATATTTTACATAAGAGCCCAGCCCAGACCATATTTTACAATACAGCCCAGCCCAAACCAGACCAGACCAGCCCATGTTTTACAATATGCCTAAATAAAGTTTACGTACTGTGACTGTCTCTGTTATAATATTTTATAATGTATTATTTACCGCTGGTAATAATTAAAGGCAAACATATCTAGATTATTTCGTGTACTTTATCTCGACCAACAGAATTAAGGTATAATAAATATGAATGTTTTAGGGGTTATTACCATCTGTTGATATTTTTAGTAGTTGTTTCAATTTGTGCTATTGAACTGATAACTCTGATATAACATGCAGGGAGACCTAGATATATTGTGTAATATATTATTAGTAGAGTATTTTGGACCATGATCGTAAAATTTAGACAAGTTATTGCGGGACGTCTACAACTTATTTTTGTGTCGCCTGTTGTAAAGAGGGTCGAAACGTGAAGATTTTACCGCAATTATTTTCCGTCGTCTTACGTCGTCGTCGTCCTGCGTCGTATGTTAGTTTTTGAATCCGCAACCAAACGTTCAGGATAATATGTTCACCTGGTGAAATTGTGCACCTGCATGATACTTAAAATTATGATTATACGGATTTAGAGGTTCACGGAGCAAAAAATCGCTCATTTGTTAATCTGATTTCTTAATCCGCAATTCCAACACACCTATTAGTCTGATTCCTATCAAACTTGCAGGATATGTTGTTCTCCTGGTGTAGTTGTTTATCTGATACTTATAATTTTGATTTAACAGATTTTAGAGGCTCACTGGTCCGAAATAGCCCATTTTTAATCGAGTTTGTTAATCCACAACTCCATTACAACTATGCTACAAGTCAGGTTCCAACCAAGCTTACATGACATGTTGTTAAACTGATGTAGTTTTACTCCTGATACTTTGAACTTTGATTCTACAGATTTTAGAAGTTCACGGAGCCAAAATAGCTCATTTGTAAATTCGCAGCTCCTTCACAACTATAAGTCAGATTCAAACAAACTTTTCAGGATATGCTGTTCGCCTGATTTTCTTATGCTCTTGATACTGAAAAGTTTGATTTTACAGATTTTTGAGTTTCAGTGAGCAAAAAAATGCTCAATTATTAATTTGGTTATATATGCGACTTCTTATACACTGTTCGTCAGATTCCGATCAAGCTCTCAGTATGTGCACATATTACTTAAAAATTTGTTTTTACAGATTTTAGAGGCATAGCTCATTTGTTAAGTCAATTTGCTTATCTGTAAGTCCTTCATAACTATAATTCATATTTTAAACAAATTTGCAGGATATGTTTTTTTTTCTCCTGATCTAGATATGAACCTGATACATGAAATCTTAATTTTACAAATTTTAGAGGTTAACTGAGCCAAAATGTTTTTTTTTTTTGGAGTGCACAACTGTTCTATGAAACACCCATCAATATTTTTCTGATTATTATGAATGCGCAAAGCTTAGCATTGTTTCACTGCTCGGTGTTAACATTTATTTTCTGAGACTTCTAATGTGCATTTACCCCATATAGTTTCATTGTTTATTTTTTACATGTTTTGGGTGTGGTCTGTATAATAATCATTACATAATACTTTAATTACAAACAAGTTTTACGAATTACTCATTGCATCTCGATGTAAATTGAAAATGAATTTAGATTTTTTAGATGAACTATAAGGGTATATTAACAAAAGGTCAATCTAATTCTTTGAGCCGGTTAACACCTTTTATGTCGTAATTTCTACTTTATTTGCAGATAACATAAACGTTCTAAATGGTGGGTTTTTTGCATGGAAAAACGAAGATACTTACTACAACTATGGCGATAATAGCTGTACTAAGACTAAAGTTTGTGGACATTATACACAGGTATGAGCGAAAGGGGAGCAAAACTGTTTCGTATCGTTTATAAACATTTAAATAAATGAAAAAAAAAAAACAAATCAAATATGGAGACAAATAAAGGGATATGGAGTAAATGTACATGGGAGTAGACCCCTATAAATACATGGTAAGATTAAACAAATGGAACAATGCTTTCATTGTTGGTTTTCGACTTGAAGTCACCACGAGGCCTTCAACAAAGATCGGACACTCTTACCTCATTGTCAGTTCAAGATGGCCCCTAGCACCGGTTGAAGCAGAATTCATTTGCTTAATATCAAACAACGCCATTATATGCATGAATTCAAAAAAAGGTTGAAGATTAAGACAGCCAACAGGAAAGGACAGTCTGATAGCAGATCCTTGCTATAATGCCATTTTGATTATTAATGAAATATCTGTATAGATAAAGAAGAAGCTTACTTTGAGATATATGACTCCGAAATGGAGAAAAAATAGACAGAAAAAGAAGTGACTAAAATGTTACAGTTTCTGATCGACAATGTATTTGTCCAGTTTGTAGGACTTGTTTTCAGCAGACTTTCGGAACTCCAATGGGCATAGACTGCACTTCTTCTAGCCAATCTGTTTCTCCACTCTTATGAGACTAGATTTATCGAAAAGCTTCTTCAAAGAAAAGATAAGAAAACGGCCTAATTTTTTTTAATTATTAGCGTTTATTATATAGATTGTTTTTTATTCACTAATTCTGATATGATGTCTCTAATATACTATGGTAAATTCTATATATTCAAGACTGTTCCAATATTCATCACACATGCGATTGGAAATAAAGAAAAGGGTGCCTATAAGTATTTCCTCTGTCATTTTTGTATTCTTAATCAGCTTTCAAGTCCACATAAAAGTCCACATGTTCACATAAAAATATTTGATTGAAAAATAATAAAAAATATCATCAATTGTATGTACATATTTTCAGTTCTCGTAGTATGTTTAATTGATGGAACGGCGATTATTTGCCTTTATTTAAGATTGTTTCACTTTAAAAATGTCCCTTATTTGTCCTTTTAGAATCGAAATAAATCCTGGGAGCTTGAATATACATGTGTATACTAATTATACCATGGGTTGACCCTTTAGGTCTAACTAACCACTCCCGGGTCATTTGGACCCTCATTCAAAAAGTTCCTAAATAACATAAATTTGAAAAAAGGATGTTTAATATCATAAATAGTATATTTTAATGGTCAGACCATAAAAAAGTTTTAAACGAAAGTTGCATATTACTACGGAAACAACTGTCATATTTGATTAAAGAGTATCAATATTATGATGACACCCGAAAGGGCATTGGGCATGGAGGAGCAGCACATGGCATCCAGAATGTAAATATTTCATATTTGTATTCGTTGCAATTTTGCAAGAAAACTAAACGGTGAACCCAATGTTTTACAACAGGTTTTGATTCCTCAGATGTTACTATGAATATGCGCATTACAACAACTTAATGAAATAATGTATGGCATGCGACTCATGTTAACCGTATATGTTGAGGGCAAAACTTTGAAATTGCTTGTTTTTTCCTTGAAGTGAGTGGCAACGTCTAAACCGGTCATACAGAAGGCGTCATCATATCTTTGCATTGGTATTGTTCATATTCACCTAATCAATCATTCATTCTCTTGCCAAAACTTGCAATATGAAAAAGAAAGGAAATGGGGTAAATGTCAAGGAGACAACATCCCATATCAAGGTAAAAACGACCCCAAACAAAGCATCTAGGGGTCACCGTACGGTCTGCAACACAGTGAGAAACTTCACACCATATAGCAAGCCCTAATTGGCCCAAAAAAGGTAAAAAAGTGAATAAATCAATGGAAACAACCCAAATCCAATAACCCAGATATCAAGAAACTAACATTTTATAAGAAGACAAGGACAGGCCAATGACCAACATATTCCTGACTTGGGACAAGCGCAAAAATTGCGGTGAGGTTAAACTCGTTTTCTTGGATCCAAACCCTTATGTGTGGTGAATGGCTAAAAATAAATACACAAAAAGACTCACAGTAAAAATCAAACTATTAAAAAGTCAAACTTATCAAGACGAGTACACTTACAATGCAGTACATAAAACATGAAGACAATACACACAGGTACTGCCCGAACAAATGCTCGCAGTTACTGACAGCTAGCTAAGGACATAATTTCCGTTGATATCAAGCTTTCTTACAAATGAAACTTCAATTGAAATACTTCTAAATAGATTTGATATAACATCATCAATTAAGAAAGAAGAGCATGATATTGTACAATTGTACAATGCCAAATACTGCCAATATGAAAAATTGTTTAAATTTAGTTATGGTGTAAAGCATTTAGGAGATGATACTTTGACAATAGTTTGTCAAATTATGGCCTGCTATCATAAATATATGGTTGAAAAATGGAAATAATAATTTATTTTCTCAGAAATACCCATAATTTAGGTTCACACTAATATCTCATTCTGCAGAAATATTTTCTGTCCCTATTTTTGCTGCATTGATGCATTTTGTTTCTTTCCTTTGAGGCATTTAAAGTAAATTCCAGTCATATTTCTATAATAAAACACCCAAGAAACTCAAATTGTACCATTGCGAGGGATATTTATTACTTTTTTGTACAGTATATTGCAAACACTTCACATTCATACTCAATGACTTTGCGTTTCATATGTGATGTCAAGTTACTTTAAATTTGTTCACGATATGCTATAGTTGGAAATGCCAGAAAATCCTATCTCTTGCTGAACTATTAGATATTGAGTATCATTTTATTCCTACAAAGTGCGCACTTTCATTTTTAAAAATCATTAAGATCCTGAGGTCTCACTAACCACTTCCGGGTAATTTTGTCCCTCATTCAAAAGTTCCTTAATCACATAAATTTGAAAATAGGATGTTTCAAATCATAAATAGTATATTTTAATGACCAGAACATCATAACTAGTCCTAAAAGCTGATAGCATATTATTATAGGAACAAGTGTCATATTTGATAAAAGAATATCAATATTGTGTTGACACCTGATTGAAAGGGC
>MJUU01051288.1:34853-61933 GCA_002080025.1 Modiolus philippinarum | reverse complement strand
GAGACTTTCAGGAAATTTACCAAAATTGGAATCAAATATTTTTGAAATCCAATTGATGAAAATGTTCGTCCTAAACTACACAAACATTTTAAGTATGGTTGCTAGGTAGAATTCCAAAAAATAGGTGGTCTTTGAGACTTTCAGGAAATTTACCAAAATTGGAACCACCTTTCAGAATCGTAAGTTATCAGAATTTTGCTTTTTACCAAACACTTGTCAGAATATAATATAATATGCCAAAATTAAAAAAGAATACGTGTCTTTGACATTTTCAGGAAATTTACCAAAGTTGGAACCGGAACCAAAATTCCAAAAGCTTATTGCAAATCTATAGACTATATGCAACAATTCTGCATACAGATTTGATCCCTCAATCCAAAAATGTAGGAGGAGTTTGCGTCACATGCCACATATGTCTAATCCACATCTTTTGGTCTTTGTTAAAATTGACATCATGGGGCCTCTTGTTTGCACCAAGACCAATATCAAAAATCCGAAAGCTTATTGCGAATCTACAGACTATATGCAACAATTCTATAACAAAATTAAATCCCTAAATCCATAAATGTAGGAGGAGTTTGTGTCACATGCCGCATGTGTAAAAATTGACATCATGGGGCCTCTTGTTTGCACCAAGACCAATATCGAAAATCCGAAAGCTTATTGCGCATCTGCACACTATATGCAACAAATCTACAACAACATTAAATCCCTAAATCCAAAAATGCAGGAGGAGTTTGAGTCACAAGAAAAGTGTGACGGACGGACGGACGGACAGACGGAGGGTATAACATTATCCCCGAACTTTCTTCGAAAGTGCGGGGATAATTAGATCTATTGCCATGAGTTACTCATGTCATAAAATGAATTTGAAAGGCCAAAAAATCACTGAAACACTGAAATCACTGAAGAAAACAAATACCCAAAGGGACCTCAAAATAACCCAAAATAATGAAAATCGGTTAACTTTGACACGAGGGAGATACTCCTCAATTTTGCAAAATGTTGGCCTTGTATCTGTATTAATGGGCTTGTGATACCTCCAGGGACCAGCATAGACATCAACAAGTAAGGCATTTTTTAACATTTATTTGTGAAGATTTAGAATGGTGTTTTTACTTCATACTAAATAAGTAAATGTGATTTTACATATTAATTCTGTTATCCTCAAAACTAGTTTACAAAAGTGGATAGAAATTTTCACAATACGTAACTAAATTCTAAGTTTGTTACCTTGCATGATTTATTTGAAATAAATTGTAAAAATAAGTTAATGAAATAAAAAATAAAGACGAGATGACGGCGGGACAACTTGCTATTTTTTCTAAGGGATTTTCAAAATTGACTAAAAACCAATAAAACCTATTTATCACAATTTATTCACATAAAAATTGTACAATTCACAATTATAATTTTCATTTGAAACAAAATTATTACTTTTACAAAGAACTTGTGTTGGTTATAATCGTGGAAAAGTAGATTAGCAGAAGAGGACCTATTGAACAAAAAGGGCTTTACAAATTATAATTTTTACAACAATAGCTCACATTCAGATATACAGGTTGAAATTTCGTGTCCATATAAACTAAAATTTTATGATTTTTTTTCACTTTTTAGAAGCTATATTTTTTACAAAAAGAGCCCAAAAGTAAAAAAAATGTACTCTACAATCAGTTTATTTTATTTTACTGAACTTATTGCACGATCATGTAATTGTACATATAAAGAATTGAGAATTACATATATTAAAAAAAGTTTTTTCTTTACATTTAGATTTTTATCCACTTTTCATTTCACATAAATGTTTGCTCTTGTCGCTGTCGTCTCCGATTTGTAGATGTCCAACGCCATTGTTTTTCTATATTCTCGTTTTTGTCAAGTCTTTTTTCCTTTGGTATTATACTGTCGTTATTTTAATTGCTTTACTGTATGAAACTTACATAGACCATATATTCATGAGACTTGAAAAATGATGCTCTTTGGATTTCTGGTTGATTTCTACGCTTTCCTGGCTAGCTTTTTAACATATTTTGAAGTCTGGTTATCTAACTATTTTGATTGTACCATAAAAAATGAAGGGACATGGAGTAAAAGCAAATCAGACATAATCTCTACAAATACGTGGGAAAAACAAGCAATGGAACAACGCTTTTATAATTGTTCTTCATCTTGAAGTCTTCATAAGGCCTTCAACAATGAGATATGCTCATACCTCATAGTAAGTTCAAGACGGCCCTAGCATATTTACCACTCGGACCATGTCTCTGCAACCTGACTGTTGGTCTCTGAAGTATCAGCCGTCCAGTGGTCCAGGACAAAAGGTACTGCCCCGAAAAAATGGATACAACTAAAGGAGTATATTTCTTCCTGGGATGATTTTTGGATTAATATTAGGCCCTTCAGATAATTCCTGCTCTTCTACCCTTTTAATATATTTTGTGTTTGGGTGTTCAAAAAGCTCTGGCGTAAGCCGATTTTTCCGCTAGTTTGAATCCCTTCAGGGTATTTCCTTGGCTCCTTTTAACATATTTCAACTTGTGGTTTTCCATATAAGTTGTCCTAAACCGAGTTTGCTTTCACTTCATTTACTTCTCATCTATGTAACAAATTTTGACGTCTGATTATAAAAAAATTCTGTATAAGCGGATTGTTTAGAGGCTCCTCAGGTTGTTCCATTTCTCCTTTAAAGCATTTCATGTCTTCTGTTCTAAATGTTTTGGTTTTAGATATAAATAATTTATCGGAATGGCCATTTGCCAAACCAAAATTTACTGCATTTATTTTATTCAATCCTACATTAACCTCCATATCCAATTCTTTCTTTGTAATATCAACAGAACTTATTTAAATAACGTAAAAAAATGTCCAAAAGGTTTTATCTGTTACAGTACTGTAGTAAAATGTCAAAAATGTGTAAAACACAAATACTCAAAAGTAACATAACTTCTATAACTATAGCTAAGAACAGAGTTACTTGAAGGTTTGATTATCCTTAGTATTTTTCCTTTTTTTCGAAAATATCAATAATTGGACACATGAGATATAATAAAATGTATAGCAATATCATATCAAACAAAGAACATTTGGAGGCATTTCATATTTTTTGTAGCTTGGGAGTTGTTTGCGATAATCATTTTGCCCACGACTAAAACTTTAAATAGATGTAATGCATAATATAGTTGAACTACATTGGCAAACGAACACAGAAGCAAAAAGAAGTAAAGGGGAAATCCCGAAATCAAAAAATCCAAAAAGATGACAATCCATACCCAACACGAATTGAGACTGCATGACAAAGACAAAACAAATCAACAAAAATGAACAAGAACGCCACATAACTAAAGCACTAGCAGTGTGAACCCCTGCAAAAAACTTGAGGTATCGCCATGTTCGTTTATTTATAGATGAAACTCATTTATAGATAACAAAATAGCAAAGTTACTGTAAATTTGGTTTCCGCATATGACCATTTAGACAACTTATAGCCGATATTTTTGCTTTTCTAGTAGACATCGGAGAAACTAAAAACATAGTCTCAATAACCAAAAAATGTCACCTGTTTCCAGACACTCATTGAAAATATTACAATATTTCGATTTATTAAATAGTTATGTAAAATATGGTTAAAATTGTCTATGCAATACGAAATGATTAGAGCAAATAAAGATAGGTTTACTGGACAAATACGATCAAACAGGCCCAATACGGATTTACTGGCTCAATATGGATTTACTGGCCCAATACATGTTTACTGGGCCAATACGGCCAGGCCCAATATGACAACGCTGGTTTGTTGACATTCTGAAAATACTTTGATAGTTAAGTGATGTTTAATATGAAACATCATGGTATTCAAACATGTTAACAATCAGATTTCAACACAAAATGCTACGAAGATCAGAAAAGTAAATCTTTTTCAGGTAACCACCACTCGCTGAATTGAACTTGAGTCATTTGCGCGAATTGCGTGGCTGATGAACATCTCGATGTTTATCTATGCTGTCATATCACAAGTGATGCCAAATTTACAAATGTTGGAGACTGTTCCCCATAGCAGACATACATGAAAATAAACTTGAGGATAAAGGAAAAGTAAACTTGAAAATTGACTGACAAGTCCTTCGCCCATTTTGTTGCCACAGAATCGATGGCATAGTTTTACATAATTATTTAATAAAGGCGTCATAGAATGTTATTTTTCACATTGGTCCTGTATTATGTCCTCGGACAGCCGTATTGGGCCTCGGACGACCGTATTGGGCCTCGGCGTTGCCTCGGCCCAATACGGCTGTCCTCGGCCCAATACGACCGTCCTTGGACATAATACAGGACCAATATGAAAAATCCCATTCTATAACCCTATATTATTTGCAGACAAAAGTGACAGTATAGTTCCATTACAACAGAAAAGAAACATGAGAAATATCCAGAAAGAAATAGAACGACTGTGTCCACCTGGTGAAGATCTACGGGAGTGTTATAACGTGTTGATGAACTTGTGGATGCGATACATGTTATCAAGAAGCATTATATAAAGTTCTCTCTGATACATGTTTTGATACGGGGACAACATCAAGTAAAACTGATTTTAACATATCACATTGATATCAGCATTTTGATATATATATTTTGATAAAGATTTTTGCATTCGTGTTTGGTTTGTTTAGTAGATTGAAATAATATTTCAGAAAATGAAACAACTTGTACAATTAATGCCATTTAAAATAACAAGCAAATCATTTTACTAAACATATCATAACTTCAAAACACATATCAACACATTCGCAAACGAACAAAGAAGCAATAAAGGGCATACAATAAAATGGAAAATAAAAAATCCTTAAACATGGCATTATACGAGACGACAGGAAAAACTTAAAACAAAGAGCAGAGATGAACAAAAACCTGAAATAAATAATTAAAGTAATTCCACAATTACCGATGTTTTCATCAGATGGCTTGGAATAGTAATCATAATCTGCTTTACGAGTGGCAGCCATTTCTGTCACATGCAACATACTAAAGAATCTACATGACGGATGAATTATTAAAAGAATTTAGTAGTAAAAATACATAGACGGATTGCACGTCTGGACTTGCGTCACTGCCATTCATGTTCAGAAGAATGTCGTGTATAAAAATACAATAAATACCGAAGTTGCTTTTTAAACAGTAAATTTCGTTATGCTGTACATGTGTTTCAAGGAGTAACCTCTCACCAGCAGCATAAAAAACTAATTATATGGAAAGGCATCATCCAAAAGTAGTCAAAAAAGAAGTAATCATTACAAAAAATAACGAAATAGGAGGTCAAATCCTGTACCACGGACATCTACTGAGTGCCATACATGGAATGAAGCCTCAGTATTTTAAGGGGGTTAGAACTTTGATATAAACAGTAAATTTTTATAAAACTCAATGTAATTTTTTCATGCCAGACAAGTCTGACTATCGGGCTGGTGAATACCTTCGTGGACCTATATTCAAACAAATATTAATTTACCTTATTCAAATGCAATTTATTATTGAGATACTATGAAGTTCCACCCTATTCCTGCAATGAGCAACTATTCCTGCAATGAGCAACCAAAATTTAAATGCACGAAGTTGAACAAAGAATAAAATGAAAATCGTCCATAAAACATCAACAAAAACGAAGACTATATCTGAGTTTAAAATAAACATTTACTTTATATCTGTATGAGAAAATATGTCAAAGCAATGTATAAATTCTAGAATTGCTGCCCATCATCAGTGTGTTTAGAACTCTCTGACACGCCTGTATAGTATTTGACACAAACTGAGCACCATGATGATATAATATGATTAAATGAAGAACCAAGTTCAATAATGGAAAAAAAATTGACAAACTTCAATAATGGAAAAAAATTGACAAAACTTGCCAAAAGGGGAGGTGCACATCATCAATGTGTTTAAACGACAGTAAAAAGTTTCAAAGGTATTATTTAGTCAACGATGTCAAGGTTTCAGATTACATAAACCATGTACTGTGATGATAGAATTTGGTGAAAAAATGCCGGCGTTCAAAAATGTAAAATTTTACTTTATTATTCTTTTATTAAAGACTACCAAAAAAAGGGAGTGTCTGGAACAAATGAGCAAAGTATGGAAGGCATCAGATATAAGGCGTCAGGGCTCTAGATTACACAAACTTGGAACAGTTATGTTAAAAAAAGATGAAAAAGGAGTTCAACAATTGATAAATTCGACAATTTTTAATTCAAAATTGCCCAAAAGTACAGTTCCACATCTTCAACGTGTCCAGAAAAACTTGGTATCCGAAAGCGTGACTGATGAACAGACAGACGGGCGGACGGAATCGAGCGACTCCTAGACCTGCAGTCACCCTTTGGTGACGCAGGTAAAAAAAAATCGGTGATTAAATTGATAAAATAAGAAAAATCAAAGATTTCAATGGTTAAAATAAGAAAAATCAAAGATTCTATTTTTAACATCAGCCATTTCTACAACTTACAAAAAAACAAGAGCTATTAATGTATTTTCCCACTATCTGCAAGGTTGTTTTCTGTCTTTGTTATTAGAGACTACAAAAGGCAAGCATAAGCTATTTCAATTGTCTATTGTCTCTAATCATTCATTGTCATACAGATAAGCGGGTAGTGTTCTGCTGTTTCTTTACTTCCGTATTCAGTTTTGAGTAGTGTCAATTCCAATCTGGTATCTGTATTTGATCAGCTGTATCCCGATCTCAACTCTGTCATTATCTGTCCAAAGCGTTGGTTTGGCCAGTCTAGCATGCTTGGGCATCCCACCTTTGGTATTAGATTGTGGAGATGCTTCCTGTCTCTGTATGTTCCCATCTAGTTTGTCATTTGTCTTTGACTGATTGTTTTACTGCTATTTTGACGTCTGATAGGGTTATGATGATGTGACTTACATCAAGGATAGCGGCTTCTATCGCAGCCTGTTTTGCTAGTTCGTCTGCTATCTCGTTTGCAGCTATATTAGCATGACCTGGGGCCCAAGATATAGACGTATGGATGCCTACTCTGCCTAGTGATGTTATGTTTTCCTTGATGTCCTTGATCAGATCCTAGTAGTGAGGATACCGACTGTTGTTTGACTGTCTAAAAGGATCCGTAGATTTGTAAATTTATTGTTGAGATGTACCATACAGTGTTCTTATACCGTCTCTATGGGAACTAGCTCCGTAAGCAGTATGGACCCTCTTTGGGCTACTGGTTTTTGAAAAGGTATGCCAGATTGGCTGTCTGGATAGATTATAGAGCCTGACCCACATGGCCCAGGTTTGCCTTTACAGCATCAATCTGTGAAGACAACTATTGTTTCTTCGTTCGTATCAGCAAACAGTTGTTCCATAACCTGTCTATATAGTGTAGTTTTTCAGCATCTCTATTTTGGGAACTACCCAGCCGACTTCAATAAGCTGGCTTGTCCATCATCAGCATTTCACACCCCGGCTTCAATGCTAGCTCGGGTTCAACTGAAGTAATGTCAACTTTTGCTGTTCTTTGCGATTTAGTTACTTGGTTGAATACCATTCCAAATGGCGATTCTTTATCAGCTTTAACTTTTTTTTCGATTAATAGACTTCCAAATGTTTTGGTTTAATCTGCACTGATGAGACATAAGTTGTCGAAATGCGCATATGCAGAAAATAAATTAACAGTAACTTCGGTATTTGTTACCTGTCTCCACTCCGGAACAGTTCCAGTTCTTGCTTAAGGAATTTAACTGGATTTTGGTGTGTTCTCTATATGATATTTCTTCTAACCTGAGGTTGATAAGGAGAATGTTAGCTTCCACCTCAATAGCTTGCCTATAAGATGGCTTCTAAACAGAGAGCTAATCCTTTCCTTTGTATGTTTTATATTTTCTTCATATTTTCTTGTGATGTCATCTGTCCTACTAGATAGAATAAACCATCATTTAATCATTTCGTCCGTCGTAACATGTCATACACTAAAGACTGTTCCAGTAATAAATGTCTATGTGATGTCGGATGGATCATTACAAGATTTTCTTAAAAATTATGTGAACGCTGACGATGAAGAACGTCGTGTAAGCAAAAACTCAATTCTGTGAGATAAAACTATGATATGCTGTCACCATATAAATTCATCTTCTTTACCGCTTTTGCTGAACTTCCCGCAGTTTTTTTAAACAATAGTAAGTGATCACAGGATGTGACAACAATGGTTTCCAGAAACCCCAATTTTCAGATACCAGTGAACACACACTTCTGCTAGACGGAACGTTTCGGAATAAAACACAGGAGCAAAACAAGAGAACTGGGCGTTAAACTTCCGATACAGAGGATAGGTTCCTTTTGATATCAATTTACTTGGCAGTAATGAAAAGAATTTACCTTTACTGCAGTTTCCTCCACCATGGCCACAATATAGCTGAAATACTATTGAAAGTGGTGTTAAACCCGTACAAATAAACAAACCAACAATGTATTTATAGAGACTTTGCCTCGTGTGTATTTACTCTATATCCATTTCAATTTTGATATAGGAAATATATAGAAGGAACACAAACATTTTCCGTGTAAAGTAATAGAAGTCATTAACTACATTATACAATTGAAACAAACGCTACATTCAATTTATAAGAATATAGTGATGTTTCCACATTTTAGAGAATACATCCAGAAGGCTGATAATAAGGAATAATAATGCATACACTTTATTAACACAGGAAACAATATCATTATTTCAGTAGATCAGGAAATACAATACTTGAATATGATACTCAGAAATAGAAAATTACATATATTTACAGTGTTTTCTGTTTTCAACGTCGAAAAGGTGGTTGTTTCCAACAATTAAAAGGCTTTGGCACTTATATCTGTTGAAATAATCTAAAACTTAATATTAAAACAACCACCTCCCTCAACTGAAAGATTGTTGTTTTGAAAATAAAGATGGTTAACACAGGAATGGAAAGCAACGCATTTAATTGTGTTAAATTATCTTGGAGATCTAGTGACTTGCAAATTTTACACAGGTACTGGCCTCTCACTGAAACTGCCGATATCTACCAAATATATGATGAAACTAAATTTTAAAAAAATTGTGGTTGAAACCTAAGGAGTATCTCATTCACGCATTTCTCTGTCCTCAGCTTATTTTTGGCTTTCCTCTTTAGATCCTCTTGCAGCTTTTACACGTTTTTCGGTTTATGGATTTCCAAATGCTTCGATTTTATCTGCACTAAAGAGACATTAGTTGTCGAAATGCGCATATGCAGAAAGTAAATTAGTTTTTGCACAAACCCTTCTGGAAGTTTTGAGTTTGATTTTTCTTCCGTAATGCGACAGTGTTTTAACAACAGACTAGGCTCCTTGAGCTAGTCGACAGTTTAGCGGCGAATACCCCTTGACCCAAAATTACGTTTTCTCATTTTTCTCTCCTTTAAAGATTGTGGTCATGGAGTTAGTAGTTCACCTGTTTGGGGTTTTATTCGTATGTTTATTATACTATAGGGAAACGGAACAGATGCATGGATCGGTTTGGGTACCTATAAACCGATTAAACCTTCCACTGGCTTTTGCTAGTACCGGTACAATGTCCTGCTGTCCCGAGTTCCTATCGTTGTTTACGTTTATCTTTAGTCTTATTTGTGTTTTTCCCGTGTAATTCCCTGTCAAATTGTGGCACGTAATTGTAATTTTCAGCCATTGTAGATGTTTCCTGTTTTTACATACATGTACCATATTAACTCAGGAAACATAAGTTACATTACAAGTAACTTAGGGAGTAAAATGTGCACTGATATTATCCAGGAAGTACACTATATAGAATTACTCCATTAATCAAATGTACTGGCACCAACAAGTGTTAATACGTCAGTATTTTCTATACCTTGAATCAAAAAGTTGTCCTTATTTTATGGCAATGTGTGATAGGAACTTGCACCCATATTCGTTAATATGTCAGTATTTTCTTTATTAAAAGTAAAAATAGTCTTCCTTCATAAAAAAATTTGATTTACGTAATCAGACGAACTAACACAAAAGTGTTAATACGTAAGTATTTTCTATATATAAATCAGAACTGTCTTTTTTCAAACTGACACCAATAGTTATGAATGCGTCAGTATTTTCCAGAATAAATCAAAACTTGTTTTTTTTTCGTGAATATGTCATAGTCGTTAAAGATTTATAACAAAACCCCTTCTTCTAGCACATTTCAGCAGTAAAGTAAAAAACAATAATACACTTAGAAATTCAAAGTTCCCTTTAACAAGTTACTATAAATTTTGTTTCTGCATAAGGCCATTTCCACAACTTATGTCTCTTTAGTGCAGATCAAAAATGTTTAATGTTTAGATTTTAAAATGTTTAATGTTTCAAATTCAAAGATATGCAACCTTAGTAGTCAGTATGAGTGTAAATTCCAGAATAACAATACCAAATATTTAAAATTTTCTGCCTAAAAATCATAAAATACAGTCGGACTGCATACTTAGTATTACTGTTGTATCTCCATATTTCAAATCCATTCGAATCCAAGGCTCTCGTTTAAAATCATACTGGATAAAAATGTATGTTATCATGTCCTCTCTATGCTTTCTGTGTATGACAAATAACAAAATACCGTGGTTACTGTAAATTTAGTTTCTGCATATGTCTATTTCAAAAACTTGTGTCTTTGCAGTGCAGATAAAAAGACAACAAATTTAAAGATGTTTACAAACTGGTATAGAACAAATAATAAATATGATCTTAATAAAAATCCAAAAATAAGCTAGGAACAGAGTTTTAGGGATATACTCCTTAGTTTTCAACAAAATTTACAAAAAATGGATATTGCAAGTTTCCAAATGAAATCGGCTTATAAGTCGGCATATAATAAGTGTTTTGTAACGAAATACTACTTACTCCAGAAATAATGGTACCAGCAATGGATAGTTCAACAGAAACGTCCTCATGCATTACTTGACTTTTGAATTCAACTTGCGTTTAATCCCCCTTGCAAAAAAAGACGAGTAAAACAGAAAAAATATGCAGAGAATGTTAGTTTTAATGTAAAGTAAGTGAAAACCGAACCGTCAGTCAAAAGAGCGAACAATCCATGGACAAAGGCAACATCGGAAACACTTAGAAGCATGGACACCACTTGAGTACGGGACAAAAAAGAAAAAAAATGACGATAATGGGGATAACTTGATCTAGAAATGATAATTTACTTGCATTTTCCACATTTCCCAAAATAGAATTTTGACAACTAAGCATAATCTCCCTCTTGCAAAGCTATTACCTTAACGGAATTTTTGGCATTATATTTTCTTTTTTGTCAATTTTGAATCTTTTTATTATTTTATTATGGACGATAAAGGCACGGATTTTGTAACAACAGAAAAATATCAATTGGATATGGAAAATTCAAAATCCTAAAGTCTTGTGTTGTTGCTGTGAAATTTGAATAGCTTTGGTCATATAGATAGTAGTCTACCTGTATTGGGTTTTATTCGTATGTTTATGTCTTTGGGGAAACGTGATAGAGAAAGGGTAGGTTTTGGTACCCATAAACCAGTTTAACTCTACAGCTGGCTTTTGCTAGTGCCGGTACCAAGTCCTATCGTTATTCATGTTTGTCTCTTGTATACATTGTGGAGTTCGCTTGTGGATTATGGCATGTGATTGTAGTTTTCGACCCTTGTAGGTGTTAACAGTTAGCCTTTGTTGATAATTGACTTATCCTTTGTTGGTAATTGAAAGAGACAAAGATAAATGAAACTACGTCGTCGCACCATACAAGCATTTTACTACATTAAAAGAAAAGATAATCATATATTAATCATATATTTTGTTTTTTGTCGATTTAACATGGATATTGGATGTTGTCTCCTTGACATTTACCCCATTTCCTTTCTTTTTCATATATATTGTACACCTTGAACATAATATATGAATAAACTTATCAAGGACACAATAAGCGACTTGTACCGTGCAATGAAATCTTGAAAAAGTAAAATCGTTGTAAAACTAGTATGTGCGAAAGATAAAAAAAGCAGTACGTAAAGAAATTAAATTAAGTACTATCAACGATTGAATTTAAAGAAAACTGTCAAAATTACATCCCATGTTCGATAGAACAGCATACATAATAATTATAACAGGGTGATTCCTCCAATCTTTTACATGTGATGTATTATTATATTATATTAAATACAAACATTATATATTCTACGTAAATGAAGTGAAAACTTTGATGAATATCTAACATTTATAAAGTAAACTTAAACTATTGATGATGAATTGAATAGCACATTCAGTGTGTTGTTAAAGAAGACCGATTCCGGTTAAAGAATAAAAGAGAACTAAATTATTACGCATTTGATAATATAAGTAAAGACGTTTACGTCGTACCTGTTTGTTATGCGTTGTGTATTTTTGAACCTTTGACATATTTTATTATATGATTTTGGATTGTACTTATGTATTTACAATGTATATGACTTCACAAATAATTCATGTCTTATTTTGTACATATTATTTTGATGACACTAATCTGTACTAAAACATTCTATTCAGCCTTGTATTCACGGTCTGTATTTCAACGCTAATGTGTGTTTCATTATGATTTAAAGCAATTTGTACTCGTGGATAGAAGGAATTGAACGTATTTTACAAGGCGAAAAATGAATAGAAATAAAATTGGACAAGATACAACCCAAACAATATGGAAATCGCGCTGGGCACATGCATTTGACAAAATGAAAAATGACAACAGTTTTATGTTGAAAAACGGATACCCGACTCGGACACCAGAGACGTATTCAAAACCTCCTTCATACCGCGAAAATTATTCAGATCTTGACGACCGGTATAAGAGAAGAAAACCCGTGGTGATTCCACAGAGACAGGAAAATCAGGACCACGATAAACAATCGTCAAAGAAGACGATGAAAAATGTTGGTTTGTGTCTTAAAATTACAAATATTGTAATAGGAATACTAATTACAATATCATGGATCTCATCTGTTATTGGCACTGTGACGCCATATTGGTTTGACACCGGAACATTGCGACTTGGACTTTTTCAAGTGTGTACTTATGACTCTACTTGTGATGCTGTCTCAATATTTACAGAATCGGCAGCAGTATCCGCTGACAGTACGTATATCTAATTAGAATAGTCTCTGATCTGGTCAATAAGATAATCTCACATTGCAGCTAGAACTTCATCATTGAAGTTTTTCATCTAGTTCTTTCGGTGCATCCGACTCGGCCCCCGTTTTATTGGTTTTGAACTGTTTGCACTTTGGTTTTACGTTTTTTTTTGCTACATCAATTGACGATGATTTTGATCCCTATGTTAGGTTAAGCTCACTTGTCTTTCTAGTTCGCTTTAATTCTGCTTTTTCATTTCGCAATCACAAACAGAAAAGCAGATGACAATTAAAGTCTTTAATGGAATTGTTAGTGCATTTGTTTTCGGAAATATATGACTTTACAAACAAATTTTCTGAGGCTTTATCGCGGCAATGACAGACCCTATGCACTGCATGTTGCTTTTCCTAGGGACACACTCTTATGTAACATTTCATGATGTTAGTTTAGATTTAGAACGCTTTCGTCATTGTATTTTAGTGGAATTTTAGTTATCAATTATGGATAGGACGATTCAAAAGCAAATAGGTAAACATAAAAAAAATACAATGTTTTGCATAATTAAATGTAAGACAATAAGAAGTTCAGTTTTAACGCGCGGTATATAATTTTTTTTGTAAAAAAGGGTCAAATCTATAATATATTGCAGACTGTAAGAAAACTTTGCATGTTTTGAAATTCTCATGGTTGTTGACTACCCCGCATCCATGGGTGTAGCATCGTTCGACATTAAGCAATGAAATCCGTTTAGACCATCTTGAACTCACTGTAAGGTATGGCGAGAGCTCATTGTTGAAGGACTCATGGTGACTAAAAGAAAACCATTAAAATGAAAGCTTGGTTCCATCATGTATTTTTACAGACTTCGTCTCATGTACATTTACTTCGTATCCTTTTGTTGTAAATTCAATTGTATCCATATACGCCAATATATTTTTTTTCAATTTAGAATTAAAAATGTTATTAGTTTAAAATTGTTACAAACATAAAAATGACAGACATGGTTTTTAATATAGAATACAGCAAATCAGAACCAATATAAGCTTATATATATAACATCAAAATGATTCAAACATTCCAGACTTACATGCCTCCAAAACTGGTCACAGAAAAACATCAGTATAACACAATAAGCAATTTGTGCTGAATAATTGAATGTTAAAAACTTGAAGTGATTAATCTGAATTCAAGTATTTTAAATTGTTGTTTGCTTTGCTAAAACTTGAAAATTTAGACAAAATAAATCTAAAACAAAGTCTTTTTTACTTCATCAAATGGAAGAAATTTATTGACCAAATCCTAGAAATTTGCTCGTAAATATGAAGGAATAAATTCAACAATATGTCTTTTCAGCACCAAACACATGGCTTATAGTGAAAATTCTAACCTTGAGTGGCTGTTCTGTGTTGTTGTTATCCATTATATTCTACTGTATATATGTACACTGTACAACACTCGACTACCGCAAAGCCAGTTGTGGAGTATTTTTGGCCTTGTTTATCATGATTGGAGGTAGGTATTTTATTGTCATTTGTATAAAAGTTTTATCTTTTATCTCAAAATGTGCAGATGCCATAAAAATTGTCATCATGCAGGGCATCATTTCTCCATACATTTCTCCTTCTATTCTATCTTTTTGCGATAATTTTCTTTCTAAACAAATAACAAAAGCAATTATATAGATAATGACGTAGTTACAGAGTAATAAAAAAGTGTGTGGTCAGAATTTCAGTAAAAAAATAACTGCTTTATCAAAATCTTTGACAACAATGCATTTTTCCTATCATTTTTATGGTTTGTACTTTATAGGAAGAAATAATTACAGCTTTATGAGAGCGATACATATTTTATTTATATGAAACTGGGAATTACTGTACCAAGTATTGTTCGAGTAGTCATTCCCTTAAGTATCCTATTCTCTTCTTCACGAATCATGCATTCGCTGTGATAATTAAAAGGGCCATCCGCCGCTGGAAGAATAAAGGCCAATTAAATTTCTTCTTTCGTGTGAAGATGCAACATCCAGAGTAATCAAACAAATGAACAGAATAAAATTTCGAAATCAGCACAAATAAAGGGATATGGAGTAAATAAACATGTGAGAAATTTCCTATAAAACATGGTTAAATTAAGCAAATGGAACAACGCTTTTTAAATTGTTGTTCTTCATCTTGAAGTCACCATGAGGACTTCTTGCAAAAAAGAAGTGATTGTAGGGAACGGAAACACAATGGCCGGATTATCAGGGTTCGTTACAATTATTCCTGTAATGAAAAAAAAATCATTGAAAAGTAAACCAACGTTCTTGGTTTATTCATATTTACCGGTAAAACAATAATGCACTTTTTAAGTTGTTTCACACATCCATTGATCACATCAAACAGACGACTTTACCCATTACATCACTCAGTTTGTCCTGTTTGACCTTTGATGATCTCGAGTTCTGATTAGTTCAAATCAATAATGTAGTACTAGCATCCTTATTTCAGTATTATGTAATAGTTTTAATGGAAACAAATTCAGCAGATTTCCAGTAACCTGATACACAAAGATGTCAGATATATCCTTAAGCCAAATTTTTTGTTCGATATTTTGAAATATGTAGCACACCAAGAACAGCAAGTGGTTAAAAACAAATTTAATATTATCTTTAATATTCATTTTGCTGTAGGTTACATTTGAGACGCCAACTTATAAGTTTCAAATATAACTTGGAAATTAGTTTTGTTTGATATAAAAGAATGAAGGCGGTTATGCAACTGTACTCTGTGTGGATCTTTCTGATAAAAGCCAGTACCATACACTATTAAAATGTCAAAAATAAAAGCGAAAACTCCTTAAAACAGTGTGTAATCTGAAGTGCGCAAGGTGAATAGACAACTTTGGGTCAAAAAGAGAGGTCAAATGCACTATTTGTCGTTTTTCACGCTCATGTCAAAACAGCGAAAGATCTAATTAACACTTTAGAGCAATAAGAGGTGCATGAAAATTTGTATAAGTACTATATGACAGTCTGCTTTACAGCATAACGAAATTTACTGTTTTTATGCAACTTCGGTATTTTTTGTATTTTGAACTTGACCTCAGATTCAAGGACCAGTGACCATGTTAGATTTTTGCTGAGTTACTTCTTTTTCATTGGGTGTATATATATTTTATGTAAATTAGTAAACAAGAGTACATAAATTAACAAAGAAGGAATATGGAGCGAATGCAAATGAGATAAAGTCTCTACAAACACATGGAACAACGCTTTTATTGTTATTCTTCATCTCAAGTCCACATGAGGTCTGCATTATGAATTCTGCCATTTACTTTAACTTAAATCAGCGTCTCTCAAGTACTGAAAGAGGTCAGACCAGAGCAGACGGGCAATGCTTATGTAGATGTGGGCACATGTTGACAGTGTGCAAGCCTCAGAAGAACGGTGTAACAAATATGCCACTTTTGGTATTACCTGTTTTATCTATTCAGAATTGTCTCGACATGCAACGACTCGTTTAAGCTTTACAGAAGTTATGTTCTTGACAATATGAAATTTACAGATTTCGTTGATGAATAAGAATTTGAAAAGTCGCTTACATATTAATCTTGGCGACATTGCTTTTTGGTATAGACACGAAACATAATATACCCTGATATCCTTAATCACAAGCTTTAATTCTTTACATGGTGTTAGAATAAATACATATAATGTCAAATAAAACAAGAAAATAAACATCATAATACAGAAGTGACTGCAAATTTAGTTTCTGCAGATGGTCATTTCAGCAAATTGTCTCTTCAGAGCAGATTAACTCAAAGCATTTGGAAACTCATAACTGATGTATGAAAGCTGATGAAAACCAAGTACACAATGGAATCTAAGTGGAATACTAAAGTCAACTAAGGACAAATTTCTTCCGCAATGGAAATTCTCTTTCGCTTTAACCAAGGCTCTGTATTAAGCTAGCTTTTCAGTTCTATTTTGGTGAATTATTTTTATTTTATGACCCTGTCAGTCTGTTTCTGTTTTTCAGTTTACTGACGGATCTAATATATGTCTTTCTGTACTTTTGAAATGATGAAAAAATAAATATTTGGTGCTAACTATTTGCTATTTATTGGTAACTTTAGACACCTGTAGTCAAAACTTATCGACAATTGTTTTGATTTCCCATTAGTGAATGCCTGTCTTTGAGTTGAAATATAATGTCTAAGTTTAGCAACTCACTTCTTTTACAACACAGCAAAATTAAATTTAAATGTTTGGTTTCGTTTCGTTTCGTTTCAACTCAAAGGAAGCATTTGAATAGTAAACTCTATTTATTTTAACCCAGAAGCTTCAAAATATTGTTAAAACACTGATATGAATAGATAGTTAGTCAACTCTCATGAAATTTCGATAAAGCTTCACTTTGACAAGCGATCAAAAGGAGATATAGTACTTTCTTTCTATACTTATTTGAATATATTATTTAAAAAAAAAGAACATATTTCAATTAGCGGGTACACCGAGTCCGGAATTTGATAAATAATGTACATCATTAACATCTCTTTTAAAAGTTATATTACTAGTATTTTGGAATAATTGATAGTATGCCAAAAATTTTCTTTCTAAAATATTTTCTTTTAATTTTTTTGGGACTGATTGACGTCTTATTTAAATGCGTTTACTTCTTCAATATCGATTTAATTCTATTCTAACACCTTTTTGGCAGAGCATAACAATTTAGAATAAGCTCAGTCTACTAATGCAAGATTTACAATATGATTTTACATATCAACGAAATGCTAGTTGTATATGAACAAATAAAGGCATACGGATGTACATGATACAAAATCTCTATAAATACATGATAAGATCAAGCAAATGGAACAACGCTTTCATTATTGTTCTCTGAATCATGGATAATAGGGCTCAATTACTTTATAATAAAGGGGAAAGATAAAGTGCTCCGAAAAAGAAATAATCTGTAACTAAACTGTTACGCAAGATTCAAATCACACGCCAATGACATGGTTGTATAACCGTATTTAAGATGCAACAACACAAAACTTATTACTCAATCAAGACGACACAAATCTCATACTGTGCACATGTGCCAACCGTGTTTCACACCTAGATTCTAAAACTTTCGCGAACAAAGTCATTGTGGGTACACAATAAAATAATCTCATTGGTTTAAATTAAGCTACCGTATTTAAAATCAGTTGCTACATAATTGAATTGAAGTTTCAAAACAACAATGTTAATTTAACATCGGTATTTTGTTATTTTAATAATTTTTTTTCAGCTGGAGCTATCCTGAGTGGAATGGCTGTTATGATCAAGTATAATTATGATATAAACCAAGCATACACATTTTACTGGTCGTTCTATCTAGCATCATGCGGAGGAGGTCTTGCCTTTATTACATTTTCAATCATGATTGTTTATGTCTTTGCCTTGGCGTTTGAATGACCTATTTTAATTTAATGAAATAAGTATACTATTCTATTAATATTTCATATTTATAACACTGGATTGATGACCTGGTGAAAAGGCAAATGTCAATGGAGATTTTGGAGAGAAGTTTCGAATCATGCATATGTTTTATTATATTTCATTCATGCAACTCGTTAAATATCCTGATATACTCGACGTATACTTTGTTTAACAACGACAAGCTTTGAGGAATAAAGGCTTTGATCTTAATTTAACGAACTTGAGAGGGTTACAGGATTTCTGTATTATTTAGTTCAAAATAATAAATAAACTAAAATTATTAAATTCAGTTATTATTTATTTACTTTCTAATACTGGTATGCTTAAAAAGATTATTAGAACAGTAGAGGTGTAAACAAAAAATGATTAAACAAATGCAACACGCGCCAAGAAGAATAAGAAATCGTTTTCCGGTATAATACTCATGTCTCAAATCTAAATGGCACCAGTGTGCACAACTTGCAACTTCAAATATTATGTGACCAAGTTTATGTGGAGACCCACATATTTCTAAAATTGTCTTTCTTTTATCTTTCCAAATAATATCCAAAATTGTAAGAATTCAAAAAGGTCAAGTTTCATGTCTTGACATTTCAATATATAAATCACTGCGACCTCAACTTTGAACTGATTACAATTTCAATAAATACAGGTTTTTAAAATATCTGGCAGAAAAGAAAATACTAAAACTTCTTTGAATCGGATGTTGCTTTCAGTCACCATGACCTTGACCTACTGTCTCCAAAATCTATACGGTTCTTCTCTTTTTTGTATTAGTTTCAATTGAATTGGATGTAAATGTTTTGAGTCATTGGCCAGAAACCAACGTTTTTCTTAATTTTTTTATTTATTTTTAATCATTGTGACTTCAATCTTTGGCACTCTTTCCAAAAAAAACCCCCAAAAAACATAAAAGTAAAAAAAAAAAAAAAAAAAAAAAAATCAAAAGGGTTCTTCCAATAATGCTATCCCAAAACATGTCAAAGTTTGGTTTGATGTATATCTAAATTTTTTGAGTTATCTTCTGGAAACTAGATTTTTCTGAAATTTTCAAACCCTTTTTGGCTTTGTCACCTAGACCAACTTTCTCTAAAATCAATAGGGTTCCTCCCTCCCCTCTTGGAATCCAACAACATATCCAAGTTACATTTCAACTGGATGTGTACATTTTGAGTTATCATCCGGAAACCAAACTTTTCTGAAATTTTCAGTCACTTTGATTGATTGATTGATTGATGTTTTACGCCGACTTCAGCAATATTTCAGCTATATTGTGGCGAGAACTGTTAAGTAAGTTGAACAATTATGATAAATATATAAGATATCAATATAAAACAATTAAAGCTTTATACAAGTAAAACAAGAGTATAAAAAATAAAAAATATAAAAAAACATTACAGGAGAAATGACAGTTTAACTGTTACAATATTACAACTATAAATTAAATCCATTTAAATCTTACTAAATAAATTGATTGCTTTTAAAACTTGAACGATTTTGTCGCCAGCGACATTTGTAAATAGGTCTTTAAGACAATCAGCTGAATAAAAATCACGCCTGATATCCAGTCACTTTGACCTTGAAATTTGACCTACTTACTCCAAAATCATTAGGGTTCCTCCCCACCTAGTATCCAACAATATATTTAAGTTTCATTTCAATTGGATGAAAACTTTTTGAGTTATCATCCGGAAACCAAATCAGTCTATTTTGGGTCACTGTGACCTTGACCTTTGACCTACTTTCTCCAAAAATTAATAAGGTTCATTACTTACGTGTATCCAACAATATATCAGAGTTTCATTTCAACTGGACAGTAAACTTTTTGAGTTATCATCCAGACATCAAATTTTTTCTGGAATTTTCAGTCTATTTTTTGTCACTATGACCTTGACCTTTGGCCTACTTAAGTCAAAATCAATAGGGTTCCTTTCCTCCTGATACCCCACAATATTTGACATNGTGACACTTTGTTGTAACACGAATTGAACAATAAGGTTAATTAGCTTGTACGTGGTTCTCATGAAATGTCAAAACAAACAAACAAACAAAAGAATATAGGAAAGAATTAAAAAGGTTCTTAAAATATGATATTCTTAAATTTATACAATGTGAAAATTAGACACTTTTTACACCATGACATTATCATCCGGAAACCAAACTTTTCTGAAATTTTCAGTCACTTTGATTGATTGATTGATTGATGTTTTACGCCAACTTCAGCAATATTTCAGCTATATTGTGGCGAGAACTGTTAAGTAAGTTGAACAATTATGATAAATATATAAGATATCAAAATAAAACAATTAAAGCTTTATACAAGTAAAACAAGAGTATAAAAAATAAAAAATATAAAAAACATTACAGGAGAAATGACAGTTTAACTGTTACAATATTACAACTATAAATTAAATCCATTTAAATCTTACTAAATAAATTGATTGCTTTTAAAACTTGAACGATTTTGTCGCCAGCGACATTTGTAAATAGGTCTTTAAGACAATCAGCGGAATAAAAATCACGCCTGATATCCAGTCACTTTGACCTTGAACTTTGACCTACTTACCCCAAAATCATTAGGGTTCCTCCCCACCTAGTACCCAACAATATATTTAAGTTTCATTTCAATTGGATGAAAACTTTTTGAGTTATCATCCGGAAACCAAATTTTTCTGAAACTTTCAGTCTATTTTGGGTCACTGTGACCTTGACCTTTGACCTACTTTCTCCAAAATCAATAAGATTCATTACTTACGTGTATCCAACAATATATCAAAGCTTCATTTCAACTGGACGTAAACTTTTTGAGTATCATCCAGACATCAAATTTTTTCTGGAATTTTCAGTCTATTTTTTGTCACTATGACCTTGACCTTTGGCCTACTTAAGTCAAAATCAATAGGGTTCCTTTCCTCCTGATACCCCACAATATATATCAGTGTCATTGTAATTGAATGTAAAATTTTAGAGATATCATCCGGAAACCAATTTTTTCTTAATTTTTCAGTCAATTATTTGGTCACTTTGACCTTGACTTTTGACCAACTTTCTCTAAAATCGATAGAGTTCCTCCCCTCTTAGTATCCAACAACATATCCAAGTTTCATATCAAACGGATGTAAACTTTTCGAGTTATCATCCGGAAACTAATTTTTCTGAAACTTTCAGTCTATTTTAGGTCATTGTGACCTTGAACTGTGACCTATTTTCTCCAAAATTAAGAGGGTTCCTCCCTTCTTAGTACTAACAAAATATTTAAGTATGTAATTTTTTTTAGTTATCATCCGGAAACCAATGTTTGACGCTCGCTGGTCTGCACGCACGCCCGCACGCCTGTCCGCAACAATAGTTCAACTTTGGTGCAACTCGGCTAAAAAGTTTAAACAAGAATCGACCAACCTCTCCAAAATATCAGTATGACGACCTAGAATTAAAATCTTGCAACTTATACATATCTCGATCGTAATCTTAAGGTTGTTTGGGCGAGAAACATTTTTTGTGTTTTTGTTTTGTGTTTTTCAACTTTTAATTGTGGCCTATTACTACCATTTTTATTTTGTTTTATTTTTCTTTGTCTACCAAAACTCATTACATGGAAAATATTAAAAAACGTGATTTTGACACATCAAATATATCGTCATAACCGACCATTCATTATTCTCATTAAAATCGATGCGAAACGAAACGTTATGTATTTGTTTTGTTGACTTCAACATTATCTTAGATAATAAAAAGTTGTTTATATATTGTTCATTATTTGATCTTTGTTTATTGTGAACGTATCAAATTTCACTGTTTTCCTAGTTGGCTAAAAAAGGCGAAAACCATTAAAGTTGAGATGACCTAAAACATTATTTTCTCGTAGAGTTAATTACGAAGATGGAAAACCTTTATAATGAGATCATGCCAAGTCATAAATGGGTTTGATTTGAAGCACAAGGTGATATTTGTCTTTTCTGACCAGAGTTATCAAGAAGATTGTTAGAAACTACAGGCTACTTTTTGAGACTTGAAGAAAGAAAAGAAAAGAAAAACATGAACATTCAAATAAGGAAATTTAATACGTATTCCACCTTAGTATATTCAGTGATGTTGTTCTCTGACACTGTTGGTTAAAAAGTTTGCTCTTTTAAAATTTTGCTTACCTTGTTACAGACGCCATGACAACTGCCATATACAACAATAACGTTTAAAAATAATGGCACTTGTTAACGATCTGGCATATAAGACCTTGTTTTGACGGCGTCTTGAACTTACTATGAGGTATGAGCAAAACTCATATTTTAAAGCCTCTTGTTGACTTCAGGAAAAACAAAAGGAACGTTGCTTTATTCTTTGATTTAACCATGTATTTATAGAGACTTTGTCTCATGAGCATTTCCTCCATATTCTTTCGTTGCTAATTTAAAACTTTTGCTTTATGGGTTTCATCAATCTTATATATTTTTATCAATGAAATGTATGTCAATAATAGAATGAAATATAAATTAAGATATTGAAAATTGATATTTTGAGCACCAGTTGAGAAGAATAAATTTTCATAAACTGGGATAGATCATTTTAAAATAGGTATAGATACACTAAGCCTTTCAAACGTATTAATTGAAAAACATGAAATCATTACTATCTATACAATAAATACTCCATAATTTAAAAACAGATTTGTTTGGTAAAGATTTGATGTGGTTTTAATCATATCGTGGTATTATGTACAATTCAATAAATACAAAAATGAATCGATGAACCTTTAAATATATTCATGTCATTCCTTTTCTTAAGACATCTCCATGTATATTATCTGAAAGAAAATTACCACTGGTAGAAATTACTCTCTAAAATAAACAACATGTGCTTGATGTTTCTTTGCAAGATTTAATACTGATTTCACATTTTGTTTATTTTTCCCGTGTTGAGAGATTTTAAAGTTACCTACAAAATCTGCTCACGTGCACTATTTTTTACTGGATACATTTAAAATGACAAAGTTGTTTAGTTACTGTGAATTTATTTCCTGCATATGCGCATTTCGACAGCTTATGTCTCTTCAGTGCAGATAAAATCTTTGGAACTGGTTAGAAAAATAAATATCATACCATTGTGGGTTACTATCCCCTTCTGTAGCAGTAAAAAAATGTGGTCAAAGATCTTTATTATATCACAATACCGTCGATTGAGTATATATTTTCAGCTTATTCTCGTCTTCAAATAATTTCTGATGTAAACGTATTAATTTTCGCGGATGCTTATTTTCGCGGTTTATGAAAGATCGACATATTTGCAGGTATCATTTGTTACGGTTTTCAATGTTAAAAAGGCTTTCTTAGTATTCAATAAAAAAGAACCCGGACATTATCTTAAATGCAACACGTTGTCATCATACGATTTTCAACAATGAGCACAAACCCCAAAATGAAAAATGAAGTGAAGACTTGTACGCAAGTACAAACGAGTAACATAAGGATGCATGTATCTGACTTCGAATTTATTATTTGTATGGTTTCGTAAAAACAAATCGTGTATGTGAAGGAGTAAAGGTAAATGAGGACACCATTCCCAGAAAAAAAATTACCATTCAATTTTTTTTTGTTTGTTTTTGGATATGTTGTAGTACTATAGTGGTTGGTTGTTGCATGAAATTTTCAGACCCCCTTACCAGGCTTTTTCTCGAGATATATGGGGCAAGAGTTACCTGCCGCTTGGTGTTCATGGGCATTGATAACAACGATATATAAGGGCAGACTGTTATGTGCATGTTGTTAGTAGGGGAAAAATAACCATCAATGGTATAATCTGTGGCTATTGAATATGTGATAATTTAGAATAGACTTCGATCTTGCCACCTCGAAGCTTCAAAATTACCACAATACTCCCTTAACTTGCATTATTTTACGCCTTCTTTCCAATGCCTGACCACATTTCATGCCATTAAAAAAAGGTGTCATTTAAAATTTGATTTTTTTTTATCGAATATATTATTTGAAATTACAACAATGATTATTAAAAATCAGCATAGCAACCCAGGCTTTTAAGAGATCTTTGAGCATTCCAACTTGAGCTGATAGGTGTAACACAACTAATTCGGAACCCAGTCAGGCACTGGGTTCCAATTTGAGACGACATAGTTCCAAAGAAGTGTCAATAGCGTCGTAGATTAAAAATGTTGGCGAGTCATTATGAATTAAATTGAAAAGGCATTCAATAGTGAATCTATTAAGCCTAAATCTATACGACTTCGATGACAATTAAAGATTTTATCAAAGTTGAAAGCGGAGGTATTTTTCCCGTGAAAACACAGACAGGAAGTACCTATTCCTGGTTTGTGACCTTCCGGGAACCAATTTTTTCTTATATTACAGTTAAGGTCGGTTGATTTTTTCATGAGAGTTTACCGAAAGATGTTTCTTTCAGATGAGACATGTGTCATTTTATTTGAACTTCAGATAAAATTTCTACGAGCACAGAAACATGTGCAATTTAACATGGGAGGCAATGGGAGACGGAATTAGTTGTGTTACACCTTTTACAATAAATAAGAAAAAACATTTTTTCTCCAGTAGTGTTAATTTAACCGAAAAACGTTCCAGTTCGATCCATTTTGTTAAAATATAACTGATTTTATGACAAAATCGTTTGTGAAACCACATTTACCTCTCAAAATATCTGTTACGTAATAGATTTCGGGATTTTGTATAACAGAGAATGAGGACAGAGAAAAGTTCGGAAAATAGTATGGTTCGTTGTTTCTTTACTGTCATGTCACTATAGAATGATGATTAAAGATTTTTTTAGCAAAATAGATAGACATTTTGCAAAAGTCTTGAAAATTTAAACTGGATTTCTGGTGCAAATCACGACAATTCTACGATTTGCTTTGCACGGACACGAAGCTAATAAACGGTTCCCGTTTATTTTTAATTGGATATAAACGTCTGAAATGCATATCAATACACTAAATTACATTGGTTTTACTAAATGAAATTACTTTCTGCGAAAAGTTTGGCGGATTGTTAGCAAATTCACAAATATTTGTATTTTCACGAAAAGGGGGGGGGGTAACCCAGCCTATGATCAACATGCTTCAAATCAGCAAATAACACAAGGCACATGTTTTAAACAATTTCATATCGTTTATTAAATCACTTTCTGTAAGACAGACGCTTTAAAAAGGTCAAAATAGCCGTTTTAAACAATTTTAAGGTCTATAGCACAGTAGTCGGGATTTTGTTAAATCAAAGTTCAAAAGCACTGGAAGCACCCTTTTCAAATTTGTCTATAAATTTTGTTAATATAGACTTATGGATAAAATAAAGTTGTAGTTTTCTTGCATATACACCAAAGATGAAAAATGTACTCACACAAGAGCATTGGAGAGAGATTTTTTCTGTTATAGATGTAACACAACTAATTCGGAACCCAGTCAGGCCATATGTGAATAAAGTAGTTGTTTGAGACGACATAGTTCAAAAGAAGTGTCAATAGCGTCGTAGATTAAAAATGTTGGCGAGTCATTATGAATTAAATTGAAAAGGCATTCAATAGTGAATCTTTTAAGCCTAAATTTATACGATTTCCCGTGATGANACAGACAGGAAGTATCTATTCCTGGGTTGTGACCTTCCGGGAACCATTTGTTTCTTATATTACAGTTAAGGTCGGTTGATTTTTTCATGAGGGTTTACCGAAAGATATGTCTTTCAGATGAGACATGTGTCATTTTATTTGAACTTCAGATAAAATTTCTACGAGCACAGAAACATGTGCAATTTAACATGGGAGGCAATGTGAGACCGAATTAGTTGTGTTACACCTGATAACATTGCCATCCTCCAATCAAAAATTTTTGCCGTCCCTAGTACAAAAACCGGAAGTGATGTCACCAGCTGTTCGTTTAGCACAAAAACCAAAATTACTATAGTCATATGACTGTATACGGTCTTCACGTGACTAGAACAGGAAGTTGTAAGTTGCACGTGCCAAACCGGAAGTGGATACTTCTTACCTACTGTTAAACAAATGTAAAAAGGTTGTCATTTACAAATTCTAATTTTTATGCCCCCGCCGCTAGGCGGTCGGGGGCATTAAGGTTTACCCTGATGCGTACATCCGTCCGTACGTCCGTACGTCCATCTTTTTGGTTTCCGGATGATAACCAGAGTATCCTGCATTGGATCAAAACAAACTTGGTCACATGCTTACTTATCACCCAAGACAGAACCCTATTGATTTCCAGGTTGGTACCCCCAAGGTCAAGGTCACAGTTGCTAAAAATAGACTAAAATTTCAATGAAATTTTGGTTTCCGGATGATAACTTGAGTATACTACATAGGATCAAAACCAAACTTAGTCACATGCTTGCTGATCACCCAAGACAGAACTCTTTTGATTTCCCGGTTGGTAACCCCCAAGGTCAAGGTCACAGTCGCTAAAAATAGACTAAAATTTCAATAAAATTTTGGTTTCCGGATGAAAACTTGAGTATACTACAT